>CAWUFW010024277.1:0-63060 GCA_963921515.1 Calotriton arnoldi | reverse complement strand
TAAAAACCAATGAAGTCAGGAGCAGGGTGGCTAAGGATTCCTGGAGACATGGAATCCCTATTCTACAAAGAAATAAAAGAAAGGGGGATTTGGAGGTGTAGGTAGTAAAGGACCACAAGAATGGAACTAAGGTGCGAAGGAGGGAAGGAACTTGAAAGAGGGTAGGATAAATGCTTGCTACAGGCTACGGGTAGGAGAGCATGCCAGTGGATGAAGGGCTCAAAGAAGGATCAGGGTATGGTTGAAGTCTTTCTGTAACCTTGATCACATGATTTTGCCAGGCCAAAAAGAGACCTGGAGGTCACTAAGTGTTACTGCGTATGGAGAGGCATCTGTCAATGGCAAGGCCACAAAGAAAGAATCTAGGGACAACTTTGAGAGAGTGGCGGGAACTGAGGGGAAATGGCGAGAGAGATGGACCAAGCAATACGTTTGGGAGTGCGACAGAGGATACAAACAGAGACCAAGGACAAATGTGGGAGTGAGACAGGGGAACAATGGGGCTCTGGACAGAACGAAGATGGTAAGTGACTACAAAGAGGGGCAGGGAGGTGAGGATGGAAGAGTAACAGATGATGTATGTTGGACTTGGCCCTTTTTGCAGGGTCATTCCTGAACTTTTTGCTTTCCTCCTAGCATTTTTTCTGACATGGTGTTGGTGGTTTTAGGACTCTGGGCACTTTAGCACTGCTGTTCATTGTAAAGTGCGTGTGCTCTCTGTGGTAAACATGGTAAGATTGGTCTACACCTGTTTGGCTTATTTAATTTACCTGTCAGTCCCTTGTAAAGTGGTATCTCATATACCCGGGGCTGGTAAATTAAATGCTACTGGTGGGCTTGCAGTGCTGATTGCGCCACCCACCAAAGTAGCCTTTCCAACCTGTCTCAGGCCTCTGCCATTGCAGGGCCTATGCGCGCAGTGTTACTGCTGTTGTGACGTGGCACCTAAAGTGTGTGCCATGTCTGTGACCCCCCTTTTACTGCATGTCAGTCACCCCTAAGGTAGGCCCTAGCTAGCCCTATGGGCAGGGTGCATTGTAGGTGAAAGGTAGAACATGTACCTTAAGTGTGTGATGTGTCCTAGTAGTGACAAACAGCCATTTTGGTTTCTCATTGCTGTGAGGCTGCCCTCTCATAGGAATGCATTGGGGATTCCCTGATAAGTGTTTCAGTGGAAATTCCCGATATGAGAGGAGCAGCGTGGTCAAGTTTGGTATGTTTGGAATAGTGATAATAAATGCTACGCAATGGTGTGCGCAGATTTATTATCACTATTTTAGAAATGCCACTTTTAGTAGTTGGCATTTCTGTGTGCTAGTGTGTCTGCCTGCCTGATGTGGATTGCATGTCTGGCTTTGGAGTGACAGGGACTGGTGAGGTGTGTGTGGCTCCAGGGAGGGCAGGGTGAGTCAGCGCTAGGCTGAATAGGGATCTGCATTTGGAGTAGTGGGAGGAGTAGTTCCCTGACCCTGAATAGGTCTGTGCCTGCCTGGGTGAATGCTGGCTCCGCCCCCCTGTGGTGTGTCTGATGACGAGCCCCCACCTGACAATAGGGAAGAGGAGCCCTGTAAACAGAGTGCTCCAAAAAAAAACAGAACCAGCTCAGGCTGGTTCCCCCAAGCCCTGTGCCAAGGGCAGACAAAAGAAAATGGTGTATAAATATTGGGGCTGTGACTCCATGAAAGTGTTGTGCTTTTTGTGCTTTCCTGGTGACTTGGGGGCTTGCTGTTGCTGGGCCCCAGGAGGAACCGCCACGAGGGACTGCCTCCTTGCTGGAGGGCCCTGTGAGCTGGCCCGCCTGGGCCCAGCCTTGTGCCCCTGAAACTTTGTTCTCTGGAGCTCTGGCTCCTAGCGCCTTGTGAAGCGCTGCATCCTGATTCTCCCAGGACGGGGAGAGTGCTGGTGCCCCGCAGCGCGGCGCTGCCTTCCGAGGGAATCCCGGTGTGGGGATTCCCCCATGCTGCTGGTGGTGGAGCGGGAGCCCACCCCGCATTTGTGTATATTTCCGCCGCATTTTTGTGCATCCAGTAGCGGGAGCCCACTCCGCTTTTATGCTGTGTTAGCGGGAGCCCACCCTGCTGTTGTGTGCCCTTGAGAGGCGGGAGCCTACCCTGCATGCCGGTACATTCATCGGTACAGCGGGAGCCCACCCTGCATTTTTTTCATGTACCAGAAGCCGCCAGAGGAGAAGACAAGCCGCAGCTCAGAGTGTGACCAGGAAGTCAGGCGGGGCTGCGCCTGACTGTGGGCGGGGCTCCCGGGAGGAAAGGGAAGCCCCGCAGGTTGCCTGGAGACCGGCAGGAGGACCGGAGCCTCGAGGGCTCCCGAGGGCTCCCGGCTGAAGTCCCGCGCTGTGTCCAGCTACCGGAAGAAATCCACCAGAAGAGCCCAGGTGAGAGGGTCTCCCCAAGGCACATTGTCGGTGCCTTTCCCCCCCCCCCCCCCCGATGTGGAGGAGTCCAGTAACAGAGCCCCGGTGAGTGGGGGCAGACCGGAGCCAAGTTTGCGCTCCCTGAGGCACCGTGGTGCCTGTGCCTATTTTTCTCGGGGGCAATTCTTGTTAGAGTCCCGGCGTGGGGGCTCAAAAGGCACAGTGGTGCCAGGCCTAAGTCTCCAGCTGCACCGCGAGAGAGAGCGGGCAGCTGCAACGTGGAAGGACAATTCCGGTCCCTAAGCTCCGGAGTAAGAGCTATAAAAAGGCACTGTTAGTACCAGTGCGTGGTGGTCTTTCTCAGCTGCACCGCGAGAGCGCGGGCAGCTGCACCGACGGGGGCATTTCTTTTGATGTCAAGGAAGGGGTGGGATACACCCCCGCCCCCAGTGCGTGGTGCACACTGTCTTCGCTGCTTTTTGCCAGCCAGAGGGCTAATTGGAAAGCCCTAGAGTAAGCCCTGACATTTTGGACAAGGGGCAGTTGAGCCCCCCAGAAGGCCAGTTGGCCTGGGGTCATTTCAGTGTTTATGCCAAAGTGCTGTGTGCACTTTATCTGCGGTACTGGGGTGCAGTACTCATGATTTATGCATAATGTTTTTTATGCCTAATGTGATGCAGCCATAATGCGTTTATGTTGCTAGTGCTAATGCGGAGTACAGTATTTTTCCAGTAGTTACTGGTTGTGTTTTATATGTGCTACTTGTGCTTTCTAAAGGTTTTGACAGTGGCCTGATTGGCCCTGTCATGTATATAATCCCCTGTGAATATTGCCTAGTGCCGGTTGGCACAGTGTATATGTGTGATTATGATTCTAATGTGTTTTGGATAATACAAAGGCTATTTTTTATATAACCTTGTGTGGAGTCTCTTTTGTGGTGTGCCTAGTGTGTTGCTGCTGTGTGTGTGTGTTGCGCAAACGCTTTACACATTGCCTCTGGGATAAGCCTGACTGCTCGTGCCAAGCTACCAAGGGGGTGAGCAGGGGTTATCTTCAGCGTGTAACTCCCTTGCCCTGACTAGAGTGGTGGTTTCTGCCTGGCTTAGGCGCAAGCCCTAGCCAACCAGAAATCCCATTTCTAACACTGTAGATATTAAGAGGGTCTAATGAGGGACAGTTGGGCAAATGTAGGAGCAGGAGAGGGTTACAGTGAGGCTGAGGGCCAAAGATGAGAAAAGTACAGAGGCCACAGAAGGGGTCTGTGGGCCAATGGTGGGAGTGGGATGGGGTTAAAAATAGAGGACAGTGGTGTGAGATGGGCAGATGGTACAAATAGGGAATAAATGACAAAGGTTGGTGAGGGTCAGCTGGTTCAGAAAGGGACAGGGGGTAGGATTGGTGACTGAAATGGCAAGGGGGTATGTGTCAGACTCCTACTCACGTTTCCGCAGGAATGCCATGCAACGATGGAAGGTCCCAACCTCTCCTGGTCACGTATTGCACCCAACTAAGTCAAAGTACCAACAGTAACCAGGGGAAGAAGGGAAAACAAGGAAGGAAAAAAATGTCCCACGGCGTACCCCACTCTAGGACAGGACCAGACAACCAGGAGACATCTCTGTCGAACAAAAGACAGAAAGTATAAGTATACAGGGAAATACTAATCCCATAAGTGTATAAAGAAAGATATGTGTAATTCTAAACTACCTGAATAGTTCCCTTCTTCCATTAATACTGACAAGCTGTGGGGGGTGTGGTTTTGTCTGTAAAATGTTAAAGGAAGGGCATAAATAAAGAGTGCTGGAAAGGAATGAGAAAAAGAAATAAAAGGAGAGCACACTGAAAACCCACCTAAGGGCCAACAAAGATGACCCACAATGACTGGACTCTTAACTCCAGAACTAATATCCTAATATAAAGCCATTGTAATGTAGGTGTGGTTGAAAAACATAGAGATTTATAAAATTCCACCTTAACGTCAGGTAGAGCTAACAGGATTTCCTTTACTTTCAGGAATAATCTTATAATAAACAAAACAGGAACAAACCAGATCTACAAGGACAAGGGTCCCAAATCAGATAAGTATTCAAATAAATTATAAACGTAGTTTGTATGTTCAGTGCAAGAAGCGCTGTTACCGTAAAGAAGTGAATGCAGCTTTCTTATCGTTTGCTTTTCCAGGGGATTCATCTACTATTGCAGTCACACGGGAGCCAGGGACAATTAATGGAGCGACGCGAGGAGCGATCCAGGAAGCTGCCAGGAGACCAAGGAAGGGGATCAGGATGCCGCGAGTAGGAGGCGCGACGACGAAGGGAGCAGTACGCCAGAAACCCGACGAAGGATCCGAGGGATGCTGGGAACAGGTGAACAGGAAGCTCAGGTAAGGACCCGTAAAGCAATACACCGAACCCCCGAAGCTGCCCGGGCATCTGCGGTAGCGGGACCGGCAATTATGCTGATTCGCCGGTGCCCCACTTCATTATGCACGCGTGAGCGAGTCCAGCATACATGACAGTATGGCCAAACAAAAGGGGAATAGAGAGACAAAGGTGGGAGTAGAAACCACAAAGAGAGACAGAGCGAAAAGGGTGTGAGGGGGCATGGTAAATAAGGATATAAGTGCAAGAGTGGGTGTGGGAAAAGGCAAGGAGAAAGAGACAAGGCAGAGAGGAGGGAAGGCAGAGGCCACAGAGGCAGGAATGATGTCCAGGGATGGGAGCGCGAGGAGGAAGAGGACCAAAAAGAGTGACCAAAGAGAAGGGCTAGAGAGAAAGAGGGTCCACAAAGGGAGAGCAGAAGTCAGTTTTGTTTGCTGCAATATAAGCTTCTACACTAAGGGTAGAGGACAGGCAGGCTGTAACTGGTCTGAACTGGCTGCATGTGTACTGACCATCAGAGTCAGACATCTACAAGAGATCTCCGCACAAAACTACAGGAGGATGCAGCCTCCAGAGGGTCACCTCTGGAGGTGCAAGCTGCTGTGCGGGGATCCACTACTTTATGCCACCCACTGTTAGACTTGGCTTTTTCGGCGGGTTTACCCCCAGACTTTTTGCCCTCCTGTTTTTGACCCTGTTTTTGTTGGTTTTAAGACTCTGGGCCACTTTACCACTGCTATTCAGTGCTTAAGTGCATAGGCTCTCCATATAAATTGCGTTTATGGATTGGTGTTTCCATGATTGGCTTATTTGATTTACCTTTAGGTCCCTAGTACAGTGCACTGTGTGTGCCTAGGGCCTGTAAATCAAATTCTGCTAGTGGGCCAGCAGCACTGGTTGTGCCACACTTATGAACAGCCTTTAAATGTAACTCAGACCTGCCACTGCAGTGTCTGCGTGCAGTTCGTAACTGCCATGTCGACCTGGCAAGTGCACCCACTTCCCAGGCCCTAACCTTCCCTTTTCTTACATATAAGACACTCCTAAGGTAGGCCCAAGGTACCCCTGTGGGCAGGATGCAGTGTATGTGAAAGGTAGGACATGTACTGGTGTGTGTGACATGTCCTGATAGTGAAATACAGTGTATTTCGTTTTTTACTATTGAAAGGCTATCAATAGGATAGAATGGGGAATACTTTGTAACATCTTACAAGTGTAACTTCCCATTGGCACAAGATAGAAAGGTTGAGTTTAGTATGCCTGAACTCAGAATATTAAAATGCATCTTTTAGTAAAGAAGATTTTTATATTGTGTGTTTGAAAATACCACTTTTAAAAAGTGGGTATTTTCTTGCTTAGCCATCCTGTGTGCCTCTGCTGGTTTGTGGATTGACTGTCTGGCTTTGGAGTGACAGGGCTATGGATGGGCATTCTCTCAGACACCTACTTGAGGGTTGAGGTGTGTCCTGCCTTTCATGAATGAGTCAGGACTGGGCTGAATAGACCTGGGCTGCATTCAGAGTAGTGGAAGGAGTTTCACTAGCACCTGAATAAGCCTGGTCTGTATTTACAGTGGTGGGAGGAAATGTTCCTTGCACCAGAATAGGCCCATTCTCACTTGCACAATGCTATCTCAACCTCCTGCCGGGAAGCTGCACCAGAGAGGACAGAACTGGTTTGGACTGAGCATAGACACTCTTTTCCCAAAATAACAAAGAGAAACGGAGTATAAATATTGGGGTCAGACCCCAGAAATTCAGATTACTGCTGGACTAAGGAACCTGCCAGGAAGAAGAGCTGGAAGAGCTGCCAGGAGGAGTACTGCCCCTTTGATGTGTGCTTTGCTGGGTTGGCCTTCAGTTGCTGCTTCTGTCTTGGGCAGGGAAAGGACTGGACTGTTCTTTCTGCATTCAAAGTATCTCCAAGGGCTTGATGTAGAGCTTGCCTCCTGTTGGAAGTCTCAGGAAAATCAAAGACTTCAACATCTTCTGGGTACTGGCTTCTGGAACTGGATGTTTCAGCTGCCACAGAGAAAAATGGTAACCTGACGCTATCAACAACGCTGCTGCTGGCTCCGTGACCTGAAGGCACCGCAGAGGGCACTGCTGCACTTCGCACCGCAACCCGGGACTCACCGACGACGACTTCCGCCGCCGTCACCAAGCCGCTGCTTGCACCCTGACCTGTGGGCACCACACTTCGCACCGCCTCGCTTCACACCGCCGCCTTGGTATCCTCGATGCGACGCCGTCACCGACGCCACTGCCTGCACCGTGACCTGTGGACACCGCTCGTGGAGAACACAGAGCACCGTCCCGCTTCGCACCGCAGCCCTGGTATCACCGAGGCCACTGCTCCATACTTACATCGACGCCGCCACTTGCACCATGGTTCGAGGGCACCGCTCGTAAGTTACACGACGCACCATCCTCATCCCGCCCCGCAGCCTTGGCCTACCGATGCAGGCGCCATCGACTCCAGTTCGTCAGCTGACGACAGCGCTTCAGCAACGACTACGCCGCTGCTTGCACCGTGACCTGCCAGCGCCACGACGAGCACCTCATCACTTCGCACCGCAGCCTTGGTCTCACCGATGCCGCTGGATGACCGTCACCGAGCCGCTGCCTGCACCTTGACCTTAGGGCACCGCACGCCGCACCACTGCACTTCGCACCACAGGCCCGACACCAGCCGACCCAGGCGCTCCCGACTTCAACCGCGAAGAGTTCGATCTGCAACTCGTGACTTCAAGGGCCCGACGACTCCTGCACCGACTTCCGGAACCGACACCGGATCTTCAGAGCTCAACGAGAGGTCACCAATGCCCTGCATTTCTAAAGGTACTGTTGTGTGGGTCTTGCCGACACCGTAGCTGGCGTGCGACGCCGCGGTCAGCCAGAACTGTTTGGATTTGTTGTTCACGATGCCGTGATAGCCCCGGACGGAGCTATCGACTTCAAGGAACTGTATTTTAAGCCTATTTTTGATTATTGAGTTTCTTGAGAACTGTATTGTGGATTTTTATCGTTTTTGGTCTTGTTTTAACTATATAAAATATTGGATATTTTTCTAACACTGGTGTGGTGTCCTTTTGCAGTGTTTTCACTGTATTACTGTTGGTTATGTGTAAATGCTTTACACACTGCCTCTGAGATAAGCTTGACTGCTCGTGCCAAGCTACCAAGGGGGTGAGCAGGGGTTATTTTAGGAGTGTAACTCCCTTGCACTGACTAGGAAGAAGGGTCCCTACTTGGACAAAGGTACCTACCTCTGCCACCTAGAGACCCCCATTTCTAACATTGGTTGTCAGCGGTGAGGATAGGACTTACTGTGATTGGTGTGCACTACTACCATATTGCAGACCATTACGTACCACATACTGGGTTTTTCCTTTTTGATCTATTTTTGTCTTTCCCTATTTTTTTTTTTTTTTATTTACT
Organism: Calotriton arnoldi; assembly: GCA_963921515.1. Classification (NCBI taxonomy): domain Eukaryota; kingdom Metazoa; phylum Chordata; class Amphibia; order Caudata; family Salamandridae; genus Calotriton; species Calotriton arnoldi. The sequence continues at coordinate 54,868 of CAWUFW010024277.1, read as the reverse complement.
TTTATTTTCAACTGAACAATTAGCACAATACAGTTATTACGTAGTACATCTACAGTGATCGATCGCCTATGGTAAGACACATTCTTTTTGTCAACAGAGCCACTTCCCCTCCCATTGATTCATATAAGATTATAGTCGCCACCCGTATCTCCACCCGTCCTGTGTGTGGTCCTGACTGGGATCTGAAATCAATACCGTATGGCCACCTAGTGTATTTACTGTGATGGTCCTTGCTGTGACCCCGCTATGGGAGTTCCCTGCGTTCTGTGCGTTATGGACTGTTGTGTGTCTTCTCCAATGTCTAATCCAAAGTACCTTCTCCATGGATCCCAAATCTTATGAAATTTTTTGGGGCATCCCCTCCTGCGATATGTGGTGTGCTCGGCCGCCATGTATAAATCCATTCCCCTCATCCATTCCTGTATGGTGGGTTTATCTGCCACCCCCATCTCCTTGCTATATCTCTCTTGGCAACTATCAGCCCCAGGGAGGTGAAAATTAGCTGTGTTCTAGTGACGTCTCCCTCGCTTGGTATCCCCAGTATCACGAAACGCGGTTCCACGGGTAACGTCACGTCCAAGACCGCTCCCAGTACTTAAGTACCTGCATCCAGTATGTTTGTAGCTCAGGGCATGCCCAGATTGTGTGAAAGAGGTCACTTTTAGCCGTGGTGCAAGTCAGACAGAATGGAGAGTCTGCCCGCCCCATTCTATGCAGCTTGTCTCGGTCGTAATATGTGCGATGTAGTATCTTAAGTTGAATAAGACGAAGCCTCGCCTTTATGGCTACTTCCCTGGGGTGCATTAACGCCGCTTCCCAGTCTATATCCTCCAAGGACCCCACCTCTCTCTCCCATCGTGCTCGGAGCCCCACCAGCCCATCTGGGATGTTGTTGTTGATAGTTCTATAGGTGAAGGAGACCGCCTTATATGTTAGTTCTTCCTGCAGGAGCCTGCCTTCTAGTGGAGCATATTCCGGAAGTTGTCCACTTTGGATATTCTCCTTTTGCAAGGCATGGCACAGTTGTGCGTATTTGAGGAATTGGGAGTTGTTCATACCGTATTCGTGTTTGAGCTTTGCCCTCGTTTTGAGCTCCCCTTTTTAGGTCGAGCCTAGCGCAGCGCGCATGCGCTGCTCTAGGAGATGACCTTTTGGAATCGGTCTGCACTTTCCTAACACTCGTGCGTGTGGCGGCATCCACCTTGCGGGAGCGAGCAGCGGCGCGAAGGGGCCATCTGTTTCCAATTAGCGTGGCCGCGCGCGCTTGTTTACATTTCTCTACTCTCTCGCCCCTGCCTGTCACACCCTCGCCCACCCTTGTCAACCGTCTCCTCCTAAACAAGTTTGTGGCTTGTTCTTCTTTTTTAGCGGCACTGTGCAGCAGCCTATAGTACCAAAAGGTGAGACCTATTGGCTTTGCCCATACGCATTTCTTCTTTGATTCCATTCCCCAGCCGCCTGGCACCCGGCCATGAACATTACAATCGAAGACTTTTTTTAATCACTGTGTCGTCATGGGGTTCTAATTATTTAGGATCAGTACATTCGTAAAGGGCCTTAGACAGCGCATAGATAAAGGAATTCTTTAAGAGATGCTTTTTGTGCCACAAAAACCGATTGTAAATGAATATGATGATAATGAATCGGTTTCAACTTTATTTCTGTGGTGCCAGGAGAGTGGAATGCTTCGCTCATTTCCAGATGCTATTTTTCCCAAGTTTAAAAGGAAAAAAATGTCCCCAATGAAATGGGGCGCCGGGCTATTTTGCAGCCGTCTAATCCGGTGCCAATAATGGACATGAAATTGGTCCGTGACACGACAGACCAACAAAAGCATGTTCTTCCTTGTTGCACGGCAACCAGCAGGCACGAGTAAACGGAGACAAAGTGAAGATCAAACAAATACGAAACCATCGAGACACATTTTTGAGCTTCGGGTCTTACAAACGACAACATAAGGCAGCAACGTGCTCGTCACTGCGGATGTGTGCTGCATACATGTGCCTGCGCGTCAGGCGGTGAAGCCGTGAGCGGAAAGAGACGTGTTCTGTAGGGGCATAAAACCATGCATCCTGCATTCCTTTCCATCACATGCCACGAGAGATATATGACGAATGGGCCCCGGGAGAGCAGTTTTTATCGCCTTAGGATGGAATGGCTTGCAGGCATGCGACACTCCATCATGGCAGCGAGCAGGCAGGTTGAGAGGCTGAAGGCGCTGCACTGATTGCTTGCATCTGCTTACTAATGGCACATGCGCTGCCATCCTTCACCCACCCAGTGGCTGCAAGGAGAGCGATGCACCACCGCCAGATGGGCCCTGGTCAAGGTGCAGTCACGCGCAGCTTGCAAAGTTTACCCACAACAAACACGAGGACTCAAAATGGCGCTGACAGCGGTAGGCGGAGAAATGATGACAGGGCTAAAGGGTATACCGTCCTAAGCTAACAGAATGTTTCAATGAGTTGAATGCTCACCACTGAAACATGCAGTGAGCGGTAGGGCACTATGTTCAAATTGTGAACCTGCTGACGCAGTATTCATTCCATCAGAAGTTCAGTTAACTGAGTGCCATTAAACTGAGTACTAATAACAGCTGTTACTTGCAGCATTTAGAAACAGCAGGCGTGTGGTATGAAGTATGCTTGTGTTATTTGCAATAAACGAACTTCGACAACACTCAGCAGAGCGCTGAACAGGGTCAAAGGCAAGGACAGTCAGTGTGTGATTAGCTTGTTTGTGTACCGTTACTACATCATGATGTAGTGCTCTTTAAAGAGGTAGGTCTTCAACTCTTTTTAGGTCGAGCTTAGCGGCATGCTGCAGTATGCTGTGGAAGCCTCGTCCACTCTCCGCCCATATTTGTCATTGGCTTTGTGTCATTGTCCTTCGAAAATGCTGGCTTTTGATTGATTATGAGGCTTGATAGTCCCGCCTTGGTACCACCTTGTCTCCATTTGTTAACGCCCATAAGGATTGGACCTTTTACTTGGCTTGTTACACGGTGGGCTTTACTGGTGGGTGAGCACTATTTTGATAATGGACACTGATGGGGACAATGGCGGCTGCAGCGCTATGCGCTCTAAATTGTATGCTTTTACTTTAATGAGCGCGGCGCCCGCTTTAGGGACACCGTGCTCACTTTATTTATTTATTTATATTTAACATTCATGTTGAGCGCAGCGTCCACTTCTGGGACACTGCCCTCTGTTTAATTTTTTCTTTTTTTAACTTTCATAATGAGCACGGTGCCCGCTTCAGGGACACCGCGCTCTGTTTTTGTTGTTGTTTTTTTTTTTTTAACTTTAACACTGAGCGCGGCGCCCGCTTCAAGGACACCGTGCCCAGTGTTAAAGTAAAAAAAAAAAAATCGAGCGCGGTGTCCTTGAAGCGGCGCCGCGCTCAGTTTTCAACTTAACCATTTGCAATGCAATAGGTCTCACATTTACACGAGTTTAAGCTATTGACATTGTAATTGACAATGCCTTTTATTTATGTTTTAAAAAACAAAAATAATAGGCATCGTCATTTACAATGCCAATAGCTTAAACTCGCGTAAATGCGAGACCTATTGCATTTCATTTTGAAACAGCTTTAATCGTCTCCGGGATTTGATTGTTTCAGTTTTGTTCATCATAAGCGCGTTTGTGTGGCTGTTCCTTTGGCCGTACATTTGCACACATATAGTTTAAGCAATTCATATTGTAAACAGATGAAGGATGCTCGCCCCCTGTGCACAAAGGATGAGTTATGGGCAATATATCATCGCGCACTGCTGTCATACCTATCCATTTGTCCATCGCTGTGGCTGCGTTCACATGCTGCCATACTTTGAAGTCCCATGTGCGCGGTGCATTCAAACAGTAAATGTCACTTGTAGATTTGTGCAAAATCCCAGTCCCAAAACGTGCGCTCACCATTACTGCTCTGCTGAGTGACATTTTGAATATAGTCACCTAGAGACACGCAGAGTGTCGGCATCTCTCAAACTAGCATTAAAGTGTCAAGTCGATCGAGTCCTTGTGCATCACAAGCGTGAGAAAATATTTTAAAAATAACATCAAATAATAATCAATCATGGTTTGCATGGAACCAAAACACTGCACAGAAATGTAAAAGAAAAAAAAGTAGCCTTGTTCGATAACTGCTCGTTATTTACCGGATTTTAAACTTATGTTTTTCTTTGACACCAGATGGAACTGCTATATACTCTCCGAACTGCACTAATTCAAATCTTAAAATAAATACAAAAACTGATCAAATACAATGCACGTGTAAACAAAATGCCTTTAGTGACATCGGCTAATGGCACTGATGCGCTTAACATGGGTGCATCGGAATCTGGAATTAGTGCATGGAGAGTGCTTTAATTCTGTCCTGAAGGCGCGTGTCCGCTGTATAGCATGCACACTCGAACAGGAGACGTGTTTGCTTTTCTATGTGGAAATGCTAAGAGGTTAAACAAGAATTGGTCTCGCCTTTGGGACCTTATAAGTGTTTAGTTATCCAGCACAATATCCTTGGTGCAACAACATCAACTGTTGCATGGCTAAACACTTATAAGGTCCCAAAGGCGAGACCTATTGGGTATGCCAATGCTTGTTCAGTGATGTCTCCTATTGTGGAGATCCCTAGGAGATCCCAGGTCCAGAACCCTCTGAGTTTTTTAAGCTCCTTAAACCATGCCCCCTCCCAGAGCGGTGTGGTGCTCGTGACCCGACCTGTCCAGCCCATAGTCTTGGTCGCCCTTGCCCATGCAGTCAGAGTCACTCGGGTCGCGGGTAACAGGCGAGAGCTCCCCTTCCCCCCATAAAGATAGTGTAAATGTGTATGCGGCAACATCTCTTCCCTCTCGAGGCGATACGTGGGATGGACTCTACTCTTATGTATCCATTCGTTTATGGGTATCAGGTGGGATGCCCAGTAATAGGCCTCTATATCTGGGAGTGCTATCCCTCCATTATATGGGTTACGTTGTAATGTCTTGAGCGCTATTCTAGGCTGCCCCCCCTGCCATAATAAAGTTTGAGTCTTGCTAGCTATTTCCGTAAAGGTACCTGTGGGAAGTGGATGATAAGAGTTTTGAAGGGCATATAACAGTTGGGGCAGGGTAATCATTATGAAAATTGCCGCCCGTCCGAGCAGGGTGAGGGGAAGATCCCTCCATCTTTCAATGTCTGATTTGAAATTATTCAGGACAGTCCCTAGGTTCTCCTTCCTGCACATCTCTGGATGTGGAGTAACGAAGATACCCAGGTATTTAAAGCCTTGTTGGACCACTCGTAGTTCTCCGGGCAAGGGACAATTTGTTAGGGTATTGTTTGGGCAGTAGAACGTGGACTTATTCCAGTTGATTTTGTAGCCTGAGTGGCGGCCGTATTCAGTTATCGTTTCGAACAGGACCGGTATAGTCGAGGAGGGGTGAGAAATATACAGTAAAATGTCATCGGCATATAAGGAAATCTTTTCCACTTCGGTGTCTGCGGGGGTGCTGCGGAACCCTCGGATAGAGGGATGGGACCTAATTGTGCAGGCCAAGTATTCAAGGGTCAGCGCAAAGAGTAGGGGCGAGAGGGGACAGCCCTGTCGTGTTCCTCTCTCTATTGGAAAGGGTGCCGAGCCTATACCGTTAACACGCACCGTGGCCAATGGTTGGTTATAGAGGAGTGTCACCCAGCTACGGAATTTCGGTCCAAACCCAAAGTTAGCCAATGCGGCATCGAGGAATAGCCAGTCTACCGCGTCAAACGCCTTTTCGGCGTCTAGTGAGAGGAACGCCTGCGGGCTTGTCTGGTTTCTGACCTTCATGAGCCAATTGTGGGTTCGCCTAAGGTTGAGACGGGGGGAGCGACCTGGCATGAATCCCGACTGATCTTCATGAACCAGGGCTGTGACGACTCCAAGGAGTCGGGTCGCCAAGATAGTGGCCAGAATTTTGACTTCCGAGTTAAGTAGCGATATAGGTCTATATGAGCCGCATTGATTGCGGGGCTTACCCTCTTTAAGGATAACAACAATAGTGGCCATCCTGAGGTCTGGCGGCAGAATGCCCTCTTTATGCGAATCCATGAAAAGCCTAAGTAGGTGGGGAATCAGGATACTAGTGTAACGCTTGTAGAATTCCGCCGGGAGCCCATTGGCGCCCGGGGTCTTCCCAGGGCGAAGTTTCGCCACTGCGTCTTGGATCTCTGTCGAAGACAGGTCATCCTCTAGGCCCGAGCATCTTCTTCTCCTAGCACTGGGGTGGGATTTGCCGCCAAGTAGTCCCTAATCTCGTTGTATGACTTAGACGTCCGGGTTCGGTACAGGTCTCTGTAATACTCTGCGAACGCTTTTGCTACTCCCTCATCTGTGGATTGGGTGACTCCCTGGAGGTCTATCACCTCTCTCACCCACCTGTCCTGGACCTCCCGTCTACTAATCCAGGCCAGGAGCTTCCCCGCCTTATCACCCACTTCGTAGAGTCAGTGCAGGGTCGCTAAATACTCTTTTTTGGCGTTGTCCATGGCCAGCTACTTATATCCGAGCCTCAGGGCTCTCTAACCTCTATGGCGTCAGAGAGTGGGGGCGGTAGCCCCAGATGCCTGGCACCCTTTGTCCACTCTCTCTCCTGTCAGGTCAGGGATGACATCCTGACACTGACCCACCAGCCCAGGGTTTGTACCCTGAGACTGGACAGGAGACAGGGGTGGGCTCTCCCTCACCCTGTCCCCTTTCCTGGGGCTCTGTACCCTCCCATCTGGAGTGGTACCCCCAGACTCCAGAATTGTCAGGGAGGGCTCCTGTGTTAGGTGTCCTGCACAATTCTCCCACCAGTTCAGGGGTGCTATCCTGCAACTGGTACACCAGCCTAGAACCTGTACCCTTAAGCTGGGCAGGGGTCAGGGGTGAGGCTGCCCTCTCCCTGCCCCCCCTCTTGGGGCCTGCACCCTCCCAGCTGGAGCAGTGCCCCCAGAAGAAAAACTGGCCTACGTGACAATTCGGGATCACTGCTCTGGGCGACTTGCGCTTCAAGTTTCCCTATTGTATGTTCCAGCGCCACAAGACATTTGTCTTCTCCCAGGCTATACGACTTTGGGCTCTGTCCCGCAGCACTGTCTTATATGCCTCCCAGACCGTCACCCCAGATGAAACCGAGTCTTTGTTTTCCTTAAAATACACCTCGGTGTCTGCCCTAATCCCCTTTGCTATTTTGGCGTTGCTCAGGTCCCATGGACTCAGTCTCCAATTGCGGGCATTGTCTCGTTCCCGCAGACCCATTTCCACCAGAAGTGGGGACTGGTCAGAGAGGCCTCTAGCATGGTGTTCTGCGCGTCCCACGTCGTGCAGCTCCCCTTTGGGAATAAATATATAGTCTAATCTGGAGTGTGTGTCGTGTGCCCCGGAGTGAAAAGAGAACTGTCTGGTCTGGGGGTGCTTCTCCCTCCAAGCATCTATCAGGCCCATTGTCATGGAAAATCGTTTCAGAGAAGTGATCTGTATAGGTCTGTCCCCCCCAGTAGTGCGGTCCAGTACTGGGTCCATAACATCATTGAAGTCCCCACCCACAATGTGTAACGCCGAGGGCGTCTCAATAAATATGTCGATTATCTTGGTCATGGTGGGTGCTTGTAATCTGGGTGGTGCGTAAACACAGATTAATGTGATCTCGGTCCTTCCCCACAGCCCAGAAACTCCCACATAACTGCCCAGGGGATCCTGCCATATGCGCGTGCTTTGGAAAGGGATGGTCTTCCTGGTCAGAATAGCCACTCCCCTCGCCCCGGACGAGAATCCTGAGTGTGCCAGGACCTTGTAGGCCCCGCGGCCTATAAAACCACACTGTGTTATGTTATGTTATAACGTACTTGTAGAGCGCACGGGTACTCAAAAGAGTGTCCCGGCGCTAATCGGAGCCCTAGACTAGCCTGCTGATACTGAAAGGCAAGGGACTAGCGTTTCTGCTGGAATAACCAAGTTTTGAGTTGTTTTCGGAAGGTCAACAGATCAGGCGCTTGTCTGAGAGACTGTGGCAGACTATTCCAGACACATGCAACCTGTACTTGAAAAGAGCGCCCCCCCTCTACGCGTGCGGGAGAATTTGGGAACAGCTAGGAGATATTGGTGAGAGGATCTTAAAATTCTCCCCGGTGCATAGTGTAGAACTCTCTTCCTGATATAGTGGGCCCCCAGCCCGTGTAGAGCCTTAAAAGCCAAAACTAAGGCCTTAAAGAGGATTCTGTTATGGATTGGTAGCCAGTGTAAAGCAATCAAGTGAGGGGAAATCCGGGTTCTGGGTCCAAGCATGAGAACTGCCCTGGCTGCCGCATTTTGGACGACCTGAAGTTTGTTTATCAAAAACTCCGGAAGGCCCAAATATAGAACATTTACATAGTGCAGCCTGGAGGCAATAAGGGCTTGAACCACGATCTTTCTATGAGAGAGAGATAGCAGAGGGAGGAATTTTCTGAGCATTTTCAGAAGGCCGAAACAGGATCCACAGACTGAATTTGGGTTTTCATGGATAAGGAATCATCCAGTTTCACCCCCAAGTTCTTGACTGCCCTGACCGAAGACTGAGGAGGAGACATGTCAGCTGGCCACCATTGTTTCCATACATCCTGAGAGGGAGATCCGAAAAAGATAATTTCGGATTTCTCCGGGTTGCATTTTAGTTCATTAAGTCTGAGCCAGGTAAAAACTTTCTTCAGGCAGTTTTTTATCATCTCACCGTCGAAGTCTTCGCCCTTCTCACATGTGAACAACAGCTGAGTATCATCAGCGTAAGAAATGATTGTTGCGTCGCAAGCTTCGACCAGGGGGGCGAGAGGGGCCATGTACAGATTAAACAAAGTCGGGCTCAAAATAGAGCCGTGCGGAACACCCACTTTTAGAGGCGGGATGTTAGCAGCAAAAGGGGGGGACCAGACCTCTTGGTTTCTGTCCTCTAAAAATGAAGAGAACAATTTCAACACCGTGCCCCCGAGGCCGCACTCCCGCAGTCTCTGCAGGAGACGGTCATGGGGCACGGTGTCAAACGCTGCAGATAGATCCAAGAGGATTAGTACCGCTTTGCCTCCTTTATCAAGTTTTTCTTTATAGCCTCAGAGATTTCAAGTAAAGCAGTCTCTGTACTGAAGTTGGAGCGAAACCCGGACTGGCTCGGGTGGAAGAAATTGTTAGATTCTGCGTAGTCGGTGGTCACTATATTTACATATTTCTCTAAGGTCTTTGAGAAAAAAGGAAGAAGTGAAATTGGTCTGTAGTTGGCCGCTACTAGGGGATCGGCTGAGGGCTTTTTCAGCAATGGGAGTATTTTAGCACACTTCCAAATCAGGGGAACCTGTCCATTACTTAGTGACAAATTAAGTACTATGTTAGCCTTCGTATTAATAATCTCATCCACGGAAGCCAATATTTTCGCAGGACATGAATCTTCAGAGATGTCACTGGAAGAAGGGAGGGGAACTGTGTGAGGGAAGGACCATTTTCCGGACCATTGGGAGATGGCAGAACCATATTTCTATCTTCCTCTGGAAAAGGCTCTGCAAAAGAGGTTTGGATGTTGGTAATTTTCTAGTGAAAAAAGGTCGATAGCTGATTAGTCCATTCTGATGTAGGGGTAAAGTGTCTAGCCGCTGCACTTGGAGCAGAAAATTCTTTGACAATTTTAAAAATTTCCTTACATTTGTTTCCAGAGGACTCAATTTTAGATGAGAAGAAAATCTTCTTTTCCTCGCAGATTTTGTTGTGATATGCTTTTAAGGCTGTTTTATAGATTTCTTTATTCTCAGAGCTAAATCTTTCCTCCATGCTCTTTCCAGGCGCTTGCAAGCACTTTTGCATTGCCTCAGAGCTTGATTGAACCAAGGGGAGGAATGCCTCACAGCTTTGCGAGACCACGAAATTTGGGGAGCAAGTGCCCAGGTACTTTGCTTCAACCAATTCTCTAGCCTGTTGGCATCACTCTCAATGTTGCCACTGAGTGAGAGAGGGTGTAGAGCTAGCTCATCGTTCAATGCTTCAGGGGTAATTCTGTGAAAGGGTCTAGATATGTAGGACTGTTTCTTTACCTGGACTTGGGGTTCTCTTTCCAGTTTGCATATCCTGAAACTGATCAAATGATGGTCAGTCCATACTAGAGGGACAGGATCGTCTGTTTGAATTTTAACACTTGAAAAGATTTGATCACGGGTATGACCCTTGTTGTGAGTAGGGCGGGACACATAGGGGAAAAGATTCATGCTTTCAAGTGATTCAAACAGTACGGTGGTTTCCTGCATTTCCAGGTTATCCATATGAATATTAAAATCCCCTAGTACCAGAAAGTGTTTATACCTGGGGACTAGCAGAGCTATAGAGTCGCTCAGGGACTTAAGAAACTTCCCTGCATGACCCGGGGGTCAGTAGATTAGAACTCCGGTCAGTGATTGGTGGGGTGAGAGAATACACTGAAAACCGAGACATTCCGCCCCTTCTACTTCTTCCATGGGGCGTAATGAGCACGGATATTCTTTATTAATAATAATGGCGATTCCACCCCCCTTGCCACTATCACGGTCCCTCCTCAGGATCTGGTATCCAGGGGGAATAGCCGTAGCAATAGTGCGTGAGGTGCCCTTGAGGTGCGTTTCTTGAAGCATTGCGACATCTGGGTGGAGTCTCTTAATGAGCTGCGACACCAGCCCTCTTTTGATCTTATCCCCCAACCCATTAACGTTCCATGTCATGACTGTTAAATTAGGTCGTCGGGTCATTGTTCAACGGGCGGCAATGTGTGTGTGGCCCCAAGTGCTCGGGCGGGGAGGAGTAAAACCTTCTGGCATCCCTCAGTCTATGGGAGTGTCTCGTCGTGGCAACCCTAGTAAACAATAAACCAATGTGCAACCAATCAAACCCAAACTGTGTGAACCCCCAACCGTCCCCCCACCCCACCTCCCTCCACCCCCTAGCTGCCTGCCCCCCCATCTCTGGAAGCGACCTTCAGCAGGAGCGAGTAGGTCGGTCTATCGTCCTCCCCCCTCACACTTATATACCCCAAAACCCCAACTCTTAAGGTTTGTTGCTCAGATGTCCAATATGTTCAAGATCGGAGCTTGAACACTTCACTGGGGGGGGGGGAATTCTGATTTTCGATACCTCCCCGCCGGGATTCAAGTTGCAGTATCCTGTTCATTCAGGTCGGTTTCCACGGGCAGGGTACCATCTGCAGGCCTCTCAGTTTCCCCACTCCATTCAAGGGCCTGAATTGCCTCCACCAGTGGATGTCGTGCTTCTGATCCGGATGAACCTTCGTTTTCTTCGGAATCCATCTGGTGATTGGAAGAGTCGGCCCTCTGAACCGTGTCGGGATCGGATTGGGAGCGCGCGTCCTTCTGCTGTTCTTGACGTCCCCTGTCCTGTCTATGTTTTCGGAGAACATATGGAGTTCCTGTACCTAGTCTGCGCGACCGGCTCATAGGTGTGCGACGGGAGAGCCCTCCCCACCAAGTCTGTTCTGGGTTGCGCGGGCGTCAAGTTATTTACCTCCCAAGGGCCGAGACCCAGGTCTCTCTTCCACTCATGCTCATGCCTCCTCCGGGGTTTGGAAGAAGAAGGCCTTCTCCTGAAAGATGATCTTCAATTTTGCCGGGTTAGAGGAGCATGTATTGAAATTGGAGGGCCCGCAGCTTGGCCTTGACCGAGTCGAATGTTCGGCGTTGTTTTTGAACTTCCTGGCTATAGTCTGGAAACGTCATGATCTTTGAGTTTTCGTAGCGGACTTCCCCCTTGCGGCGCATTTCGTGGAGTATCATGTCACTGTCCATGAAGTTCAGTATTTTGGCAATGATGGGCCTGGGTGGGGCACCCGGAGGGGGCCTGGCACTCAGTGCGCGGTATGCGCGTTCTATGACGAAGCATTGGGAGAACTGTGCCGCCGGTATGAGATCTGTCAACACAGGTTGTCAGGAACGCCGCTGCGTTGGCACCTTCCGCACCTTCCGGAAATCCCACGAAACGGAGGTTATTCCTCAGGGCTCGGTTTTCCATGTCATCAATTCTCCACAGCATGTATGCAGTGGCACTATGCATGTCTCTCATCCCCTTTTGTAAGTCTTTGACGGCATCTTACACTTCCGGTACTCGGGTCTCGGCCTCCGTTACTCTTTCCGACACCTTTCGTAGGTCTTGACGGAGCAGCGATACCTCTGAGCCGACTTTACCTATCTTGTCTTCCAGTGCTTCTCTAGAATTCTGTATGGCTTGTAGGAGCAGCACCGTGTCTCTTGGCGGTTGTGCCACCTCTGGTGCCTTGACTTGCCGCGGGAGCACTTTTGTAAATTTGTCCATTTTCCCCTGCTTTGGGAGTTTCGGGTCTTTATCTTTGGCCATAGCGCTGTCTTATGACCGTCTTGGCCTGACTCTTCGTGACCGCTCCGCGTAGCTTCACGTGGTAGGACCTGAAGGTTGCACTCCCTATCTCCCCTTCAGGAATGCCGCGACTAATAAAGACGGTAGGGACACGAGTCTTTTCTCAATTTGGAGCCTGGGGGTATAGTACCCCATCAAGTATAGTCTGTAATGCCTCCCGGGGTTGTTAGGACCCTCCTGCAGCTTTCACTCGCTCTGCTGCGGTCTTTGTCCGTCCAATGGCTGTGCCGTTCTGCAGCGCTGGGAGGCCTTAGGGTAGCCATCGCGCATTACAAATTTCATTTCATTTCATTTCATTTGTGCCCCCAGCTGTGAGCCGCTCACCACTCCCAGTTCCGTTCCTGCCGCCCATCACACCCAGACCTCCAGGGGCCGTGTCCTGCCAGCTTCTCGCGTGGGTGTCATACAGCCTGGGGGAGTCACTGGACCCCTCCCCCACTTTGATACTGGCTCTCAGTAAGACCGTATGTGTCAGGTCATGCGTGCCCCATATCGCCTAGTAGACATAGGTGCTCCTTCAACGCCAAGCCCTCAGGCGGGGACCACTTGCTGCCTCCCCAGTCGCGGTACTCACTATCTTTCCCTCCAGCCGTCCGGTTCCCACAAGTTAGGGAGCTCGTGGCAACAGGCACCTCCAGCGCACATAGCCTGTAAAATGCAGTTTACCTGTCCTCTCTTCCTGGATGTCAGCGTGAGGGTAGAGGAGCTCCCCACTTCCCCCTCCCGTCTCCGCGGAGTCGTCCTCAGCACTCTTCAGGCCGCCTGTCTCGGCCCCTCCTTTCAGGGGTGCCCCCACCGTGTCTCAATCTTCCGGGGGGGGCGGATACACCGCAACTCCTCTGCCGGATCCTTCACCTGGGGCCATACGCAGTTATGCAGGCCCAGGATTCTCTCCGCTCCCCTCGGCGCCGCAGTTGGGGTCCTATAGGTCTTGCAGCATGGAGCTCACGGGCTCCTCCGGCGTGCACGAGCCACACCGCAACGCGCGGCGCCTCGATTTGCTTACACTTGGAGCGGGGGGTGGGGGGGAAACTCCCTCTCTCCCCACCGCGCCCAGTTTTCTCGGCGTTCACAGGACCTTACAGCTGCCGCCGGGGAGACCGCACAGCATGAGCTGTAGCGTCGGAGCGATCCCCGCCGCTTTATCAGGGGAGGGGGCCTCCTCACCTCCTCTTCTTCTAAGCCCCTCTCCAGGCCTCGCACGGTCAGGTCACTCTAAGTCGCCCTCTGTCCCTCTTCGGCCGCTTCAGAGAGGCTCCGGAGCTCGCTCGTTGCGGCGGGCCACCATCTTGATTATTCCATCTTTGATCGGCCGCAGGGACGGGATCACCTCCCCTCAGCGTTCTGGGCCGTTTTCAGCCTTCCACTAAACAGCGGCGGGACCAGCCTGTCAGGGGGGCCGTTTGGAGCTGTAGATGTGTTAAGAATACTGCAGGATTTAGCGCGGATTCAGGGCTCCTGGGGGAGCTCGTCTTCAGAACGTCTTATTCGGCCATGAGTTAGGCCACGCCCCCTGTCTTTCCCTATTTTTGAACTTGAACTTTCTACTGCATCATGTCTCAGTCAAGAGCATCGTCAGTTACATTCCTAGAAATGGCTTTTGAAGAGGATAGGTTGGAAACCTACACTGAAAAGGAACTGAAGGCAGTTTGCAAAAACCTCAAAGTACCATTTAGAGGTCTCACAAGGAAGGCGGAGCTACAAAAAGCACTGAGGGCCTGGGTAGCAGCCAGACATGCCAGTGGGCAGTCTGGAGACCTTAGTGTGGAGACCAGGGTGCCAATTCAAAGGGAAGATGTGCTGAGGGCTCAGGAGCTGTTAGGAGGGGAGGTACCCTCTGAGTCAGGCAGCAGTAGTCTCTCTCCAGGTCTATCTCCAGATGAGCTGGAGAATAGGAGGAGAGCCAGGAGGCTCGAGTTGGAGCAGGTGAAAAGACAAATGGAGCTGATGGAAAGGGAAATTATTTTATCTTATGAGCTTAAAGTGAGAGAGCTGGAGCTGGACTGGGAAGCCAGGAGGGCTAGGCCCAGCCCAGATGGTGGCAGCAAAAATGTTAGGTCCAGTACTGGCCAGGGAGATGTACACACACAAAGGCTTGGTGCCCTGCTTCAAGGAGGGGGTTGACATACACCAGGGGGTTCAGGATTGTGAGGTAACTCCAGTGGTGCGCAGTGTCCCTGAGGTGGATTGGGGAACTGGCACAGGGGATCATATTCCCAGGGGTGGCAGGGACACTCTACTGACTCTAGATGAAAGGTGCATGGAGAGGGGTTCCCCCATGGTAGAAGTCCTGGTATGCGAGTGTGGAGACCACCCAGAAGAGTGTGTGTTGAGTGACAGCAACAGTCAGACACTGTCTCACCAGTCTTGCGATGGTGATGTGGAGTACATTCCTGAGGCACTGTATGGTTGGGTGAAGGGTAGTTTGGTTGACACATGTGATGGTGTGTGTAATTTAGATGCTGGAGAGCATATGTTCAGTCCCTGTTTTCCAGAGCTATGTCAACACCAGGTGGAGTGTGAGTTTTCTGACCCCAGGGAGCTTGCACTGGAGGCAGACCTTTTGGTGGGTTCCAGAGGGTCTGAAGAAGCTTTTGGGAGTGATCCTGAAGGAGGTGACTCGGGTTTTCCCCAACCAGGTGAGGTAGGGGAGGTTGGTAGTGCCCCAGATAGGTCCCGGTGTAGTGGGATGGGTGAGGGGTCCCATGTCCTGTCTCTGAGTAGAGGGAGTGCAGGTGGGCTGAGTCCTAAGGTTCCCAAGACCACATCCCAGGGCCTGGTTGGTTCCATGAGGGAACACCAGGAAGGGGGCCTAGTCTGTACTGAGGGGCCATCCCCTGAGGGGGATCCTAAGGTGTCAAGTGAGCTGGAGGGGGGCTGCTGTAACCAGCATCCCACCAGTTCTGGTGTCTGGCAGCACCGCTCCAGTAGGGAGGGTGCATGAGCCTAGAGAGAGGGGTGAGGGGGAGACGCAGTCCCCAGTGGAAGGACCAGTGGGTCCGGGGTTGCCAGGTCTGAGATCAGAGCACCCCAGGACTGACCCTGGTGAGGCCACTTCAGGCCTGGGGGGTCTTCATGCTCTGTCAGGTGGACAGGAGGCTGGAGACCTGCACCAGGCAGACTCTTGCACAACTCCTGAGTAGTGTATTTGCCTTGGGGGGGGGGGGGTTGGTGTACTCCCCCGGAAGTCCTGGGTTGCCAGGCACAGGTCCAGCCTCAGGGTGCAGGCCCTGGGTTGGAGGGCCAGGTTCAGGGTGTCCCCCCTGACCTGGAGGGAGGGGTGACTGCTACCAGTACTCCTACCAGTTTTTCTTCTGGAGGCACTGCTCCAGCTGGGAGGGTGCAGGGCCCCAAGAGGGGGGGCAGGGAGAGGGCAGCCTCACCCCTGACCCCTGCCCAGCTTAAGGGTACAGGTCCTAGGCTGGTGTACCAGTTGCAGGATAGCACCCCTGAACTGGTGGGAGAATTGTGCCGGACACCTGCCACAGGAGCCCTCCCTGACAATTCTGGAGTCTGGGGGTACCACTCCAGATGGGAGGGTACAGAGCCCCAGGAAAGGGGACAGGGTGAGGGAGAGCCCACCCCTGTCTCCTGTCCAGTCTCAGGGTACAAACCTTGGGCTGGTGGGTCAGTGTCAGGATGTCATCCCTGACCTGACAGGAGAGAGAGTGGACAAAGGGTGCCAGGCATCTGGGGCTACTGCCCCCACTCTCTGACGCCACAGAGGTTAGAGAGCCCTGAGAGGCATGAGGCCTGGCTATCGTCACTGACATCTGTCAGTGGCCACTGAGGCTTGCTGTCCTGGTGGACAGAGGTGGCCCTGGGGAGGGGACTGGAGTCACATGAACTGGGCCACACCACTGTGTTGGCCATGTGGGTACTGTCTGCCTGCTGGGACACACCTGTGAGCAAGCTAAGGTTAGGTGCTGCACAGATGGTGTCCACAGGTGAGGAGAAGGGTTCTCCATGGATTAGCCTAGTGGGTCCTGAGAGAATGGACAGAGGGATCCAACTGGGTTCAGCAAGGCGTAGAACCAGAACGTGCCCCTGCTGTTGTGGGCCAGGTCTATGTTCTATCGCCCCAAACAGGGAAGTCCATCAAGGGATTGATTAGTCTACCCTAGCTTTAGGCTGGGAGGGGGTTGTGTTAGACTTGGCTTTTTCAGCGGGTTTACCCCCAGACTTTTTGCTTTTTAGCCTCCTGTTTTTGACCCCTTTTTTGTTGGTTTTAAGACTCTGGACACTTTACCACTGCTATTCAGTGCTAAAGTGCATATGCTCTCCATATCAATCATGGTTTGTAGAGCGCGACTACTCATCCGTAAGGGTCTCAAGGCGCTGGGGAGGAGGGGAGGAGCAGGATCCAGTCCATCAAGGAAGGGGTCTGTCGAAGAGCCAAGTTTTGAGGTTTCTCGTGAAGATGGGGAGTGATGTTGTCTGTCTGAGGTGGAGTGGAAGTGCGTTTCAGGCTCTGGCTGCGAGGAAGGAGAAGGAGCGGCCTCCCGATCTGGTCTTTCTGGCGCTGGGAACCACGGCGTAGGAGAGCTGGGCTGATCGTAGGATTCTTTGGGGTGCGTGGAAGTTGAGTCGGCTGTTCAGGTATGCTGGTCCGGTGCTGTGGAGGGATTGTGTTTATGGATTGGTGTTTCCATGATTGGCTTACTTGATTTACCTTTAAGTCCCTAGTACAGTGCACTGTGTGTGCCCAGGGCCTGTAAATCAAATGCTGCTAGTGGGCCTGCAGCACTGATTGTGCCACCCACATGAACACTCTTTAAATGTAACTCAGACCTGCCACTGCAGTGTCTGCGCGCAGTTCGTAATAGCCATGTCGACCTGGCAAGTGCACCCACTTGCCAGGCCCTAACCTTCCCTTTTCTTACATATAAGACACCCCTAAGGTAGGCCCAAGGTACCCCTGTGGGCAGGGTGCAGTGTATGTGAAAGGTAGGACATGTACTGGTGTGTGTGACATGTCCTGATTGTGAATTACAGTGCATTTCGTTTTTTACTATTGAAAGGTTATCAGTCCCGTAGGATAGAATGGGGAATGCTTTGTAACATCTTACAAGTATAACTTCCCATTGGGACAAGATAGAAAGATGGAGTTTAGTATGCCTGAACTCGAAATATAAAAATGCATCTTTTCGTAAAGATGATTTTTATATTGTGTGTTTGAAAATACCACTTTAAGAAAGTGGGTATTTTCTTGCTTAGCCATCCTGTGTGCCTCTGCTGGTTTGTGGATTGACTGTCTGGCTTTGGAGTGACAGGGCTATGGATGCGCTTTCTCTCAGACAGCCACTGGAGGGTTGATGTGTGTCCTGCCTTTCCTGAATGAGTCAGAGCTGGGCTGAATAGACCTGGGCTGCATTCAGAGTAGTGGGAGGAGTTTCATTAGCACCTGAATAGGCCTGGTCTGCATTTAGAGTGGTGGGAGGAGATTTTCCTTGCACCTGAATAGGCCCGGTCTCCCTTGCACAATGCTGTCTCCACCTCCTGCCGGGACGCTGCACCAGAGAGGACAGAACTGGTTTGGACTTAGCACAGACACTCTTCTCCCAAAAGAACAAAGAGAAACTGAGTATAAATATTGAGGCCAGACCGCAGAACTTCAGATTACTGCTGGACTAAGGAACCTGCTAGGAAGAAGAGCTGGAAGAGCTGCCAGGAGGAGTACAGCCCCTTTGCTATGTGCTTTGCTGGGTTGGCCTGCAGTTGCTTCTTCTGTCTTGAGCAGGGAAAGGACTGGACTGTTCTTTCTGCATTCAAAGTATCACCAAGAGCTTGATGTAGAGCTTGCCTCCTGTTGAAAGTCCCAGGGAAATCAAAGACTTCAACATCTTCTGGGACTCGGCTTTTGGAACTGGATGTTTCAGCTGCCACAGAGGAAAAAGGTAACCCGACTGCTGGCTCCATACCTGAAGGCACCGAGGGGGCACCGCCACACTTCGCACTGCAACCCTGGTCTCACCGACGCCGCTGCCTGCACCGTGACCTGTGGACGCAGCTTGTGGAGAACACGGAGCACCATCCCACTTTGCACGGCAGCCCTGGTATCACTGACGCTGCCGCTCCACGCTGACATCGACGCCGCTGCTTGCACCATGGTTCGAGGGCACCGCCCGTAAGTTACACGACGCACCGTCCTCATCCCGCACTGCAGCCTTGGCCTACCGACCCCCAGCATCATCGACTCCAGTTCGTCAGTCGACGACAGTGATTCAGCAACGACGACGCCGCTGCTTGCACCGTGACCTGCCAGCACCGCGACGTGCACCGCATCACTTCGCACCGCAGCCCTATTCTCACCGACGCCGCTGGATGACCGTCACCGAGCCGCTGCCTGCACCGTGACCTGAGGGCACCACACGCTGCACTTTACACCGTAGCTCCGACGCCGGCGCTCCTGACTTTAACCGCGAGGAGTTCATTCTGCAACGCGTGACTTCAAGGGCCCGACGACTCCTGCACCAACTTCCGGAACTGACGCCTGCCGACGCTGGATCTTCAGAGCTCAACGAGAGGTCGCCGACACCCTGCATTTCTAAAGGTACTGTTTTCCCGGTCTTCCCGACACCATAACTGGCGTGCGACACCGTGGTCAGCCAGAACTGTTTGGATTTGATGTTCACGAAGCCGTGATAGCCCCAGACGGAGCTATCGACTTCAAGGAACTGTATTTTAAGCCTATTTTTGATTATTGAGATTCTTGAGAACTGTATTGTGGATTTTTTATTGTTTTTGGTCTTGTTTTAACTTTATAAAATATTGGATATTTTTCTAACACTGGTGTGGTGTCCTTTTGCAGTGTTTTCACTGTATTACTGTTGGTTATGTGCAAATGCTTTACACACTGCCTCCGAGATAAGCCTGCCTGCTCGTGCCAAGCTACCAAGGGGGTGAGCAGGGGTTATTTTAGGAGTGTTACTTCCTTGCCCTGACTACGAAGAAGGGTCCCTACTTGGACAAAGGTACCTACCTCGGCCACCTAGAGACCCCTATTTCTAATGTATTTTTCTTTTTCTTTTGAAAATGGTGTTTATTCATTTTTCAAAACAATACAAATAGTGCAACATAGCATCTTCAAGCACATTCACATTATGTATGTGGTAGGCGCGGAATCAGGAATTCCCAGGTGAGAGCAGATAAACAGGGGTGTGTGGCTTGCTTGGATCCCCCAATGTTTTCCTACCCAGAATCGCCTCAAACCTCAAATTTAGCTGAGAAAATCACATTTTCCTCGCATTTCTGTGTGGGATCACTCTGCCGGCATAAATGTCCTACCACTCAGCGCTCCCATCAGTCTCCCGAGTAAAATGATACCTCACTTGTGTGGGTGAGCCAGGTACACCCGGCAGGGAAGGGCCCAAAACGTATTGTGGAGACAGCAAAATTACCAATCACAAAATGACCTGGTTTTGCAAGGGGGGTCACATAGGTTTCCCTAGATGGCCGTCGAGCCCGGGACCAAAAACGCAGGTGCCCCCCTTGCAAAACCAAGTTGTTTTGTAATTGGTGATTTTGATGTCTCCGCAGTACGTTTTGGGCCCTTCCCTGCCGCAGGTACTTGGCCCACCCACACAAGTGAGGTACCATTTTTATCGGGAGACCTGGGGGAACGCTGGAAGGTAGGAAATTTGTGTCAGCCCGGTGATCCCACAACTTTCCCACACAGAAACGTGAGAAAAATGTGATTTTTTTCCCAGCTAAATTTGAGGTTTGCAGGGGATTCTGGGTAAGAAAACGTTGGGGGATCCACACAAGCCACACATCCCTGGACTCCCTCGAGTGTCTAGTTTTCAGAAATGTCTGGGTTTGGTGGGTTTCCCTGGATGGCCGCTGAGCCCGGGGCCAAAAACCCATGTGACCCCCCTTGCAAAGCCAGGCCGTTTTGTGATTGGTAATTTTGATGTCTCCACAATACGTTTTGGGCCCTTCTCTGTTGCGGGTACTTGGCTCACCCACACAAGTGAGGTACCATTTTTATCAGGAGACTTTGAGGAATGCTGGGTCGGTGGAAGTCTGTGGATCCACGCAGATTCTAGAACTTTCCATCATGAAAATGTGAGGAAAATGTGTTTTTTTGACAAAGTTTGAGGTTTGCAAGGTATTCTGGGTAACAGAACCTGGTGAGAGCCACACAAGTCACCCCATCCTGGATTCCCCTGGGTGTCTAGTTTTCAACAATGCATAGGTTTGCTAGGTTTCCCTAGGTGCCAGCTGAGCTAGGGTTCACAATCCACAGCTTGGCACATTGCAAAAAAAAGGTCAGTTTTCACTGGAAAAATGTGATGTGTCCACGTAGCGTTTTGGGACGTTTTCTGTCGCGGGCACTAGGCCTACCCACACAAGTGAGGTACCATTTGTATCGGGAGATTTTGGGGAATGCTGGGTGGGTGAAAGTTTGTGGAAACACACATTGCAGAACTTTCCATCACAGAAATGTGAAGAAAATATGTTTGTTTTTTGTTACAAAGTTTGAGGTTTGCAAGGGATTCTGGGTAACAGAACCTGGTGAGGGCCACACAAGTCACCCCATCCTGGATTCCCCTGGGTGTCTAGTTTTAAAAAATGTATAGGTTTGCTAGGTTTTCCTAGGTGCCGCCTGAGCTAGGGATCAAAATCCACAGCTAGGCACATTGCAAAAAAGGGTCAGTTTTCACTGGAAAAATGTGATGTGTCCACGTTGCGTTTTGGTCCGTTTCCTGTCGCAGGCAAAAGGCCTACCCACACAAGTGAGGTAACATTTGTATTGGGAGACTTAGGGGAACACAGAATAGTAGAACAAGTGTTATTATCAATTGACTTTCTTTGCATTTCTGCATTCCAAATGTAAGACAATTTGTAAAAAAAGGTCATTTTGAAAAATGATCTCTAATTCACATGCTTGTATGGGTACCCACAATTTTGGAGATGTGCAAATAACCACTGTTTCTAAACTCTATATTTTGTTCCCATTTCAGAAATATATAGGTTTCCTTGGTACCTATTTTTCACTCTTTATATTTTACCAAATGAGTTGCTATATACCCGGTACACAATGAAAAACAATTGTAAGATGCAGCTCAGTTATTGGCTCTGGGTTCCTCGGGTTCTTGGTGAACCTACAAGTCTTATATATCCCCACAACCAGAAGGGTCCAGCGGATGTAACGGTATATTGCTTTCAAACATCCGTCATACTTAGAAGAGGTTACAGGTGAAAACGTTGGCACAAATGGCTGTTTTTTTAACTCATTTTCAATATGTTTTATTTTCAACTGTTAGTTTCTATAAAAAAAAAAACCTTGAAGGATCTACATAAATGACCCCTTGCTGAATTTAGAATTTTGTCTACTTTTCTGAAATGTATAGCTTTTCGGGATCCATCATTGCTTTCACACCCATTTCTACCTTTAACTGGATGGAAGTTGAAAGCACAAAAAATGGCAAAAATAGGCTATGTCCCAGTAAAATGTCCAAACTGTGTAGAAAAGTTTGGTTTTCTGACAAAAGTCTGATTGTCCCTGAAGGCTGAGAAGATGGTGACTTCAGCACCACAAACCCTTTGTTGATACCTTTTCTAGGGAAAAAGCCAAATGCTTTCTTCTGCAGCACCTTTTACCCATTTTTCCCCCCCCAAAAAAAACTTTTGCTGTATTTTCGCTAATTTCTGGGTCCCCTCCAGGGAAATCCACAAACCGTGGGTACCTTTAAAATCCTCATGATGTTGGAAAAGGACGCAAATTTGGCGTGGATACCTTGTGTGGACAAAATCTCAATTTTTTAAGCCTCCTCTAATTTATATATTTTTCAAACCCATCGTCACCCTGTCCATCCCTTGAATCTTTCAACCTTAAATTATTGGGATCTCCTTCATCAGTAGGAGACTCTGATAGCTCAACAGTATTCGCCTTCCTCATTCCTGGTGAATTGTTATTAGGCTTTAGTAAGTTGGGGTTTTTTACTGGTGGATTGTCTTTACTCATTGCAATATGAGATGAATCAATTGCTGTACTTTTACTAGCATCATTTCTTCTTGAATTTGGCTTTGTCTGTTGTAAATTTCATGAGGTTTCTCTGCTATGCTATGACAGCTGTAGCATATCTGTTAATGGAGCTCCTATCTTGTTTGGGAGCAATTGCAGTACATCAATTATATCCTCTATTCTCAGTAGGGATTTCAAATTTTCCAAAAGAAAATCCAGACTCTTTTGAGAGCACCTTATTAGTGGTTGGTAGCTAGTAGTGTCAGTTAGGAGTTTGACTCTAGTGGACAGATCTTTTAGTACGGTTGTTTGTTCATTGAGTATAATGGATTGATTTATCACAGAGTCCAAGATTTTTGTCAGCGTATTACTGATAGCACCCATTGCAGCCACAACAGTAAAAATGTGTGGAGTGTTGTTATCTTCCAGCTTCAAAGGTTCATGTGACTCCTTTGATTACCTGAGTTAGGTGGGTTTATTAGGTCACTTTGTTCAACAAAATTATCTGTTTCTAGAAGGATATCTGATCTATCCAGCAAGTTGTTCAAAATCGTCAACTGTGTTTGCATGCATCCAGAGGCTCCTGTGGATTCTCTGCTGAAAATGTAGTCTATTTATTAATCAGAGAGCGTGTTTTGGTTCATACATTGTTCGATAGCCGCCCCATACTTAATTTGTGCTGGAGTTACTATAACATTACTAGATGTGACCAATTTGGAGCCAGTGCATATTTCCTGGTCACAGCAAAGGAATGATCGCTTATTGGGCGTATGATCTCCGGGATGTGGCACTGCATTGACTGCAAAACAATCCTCTATTGAACTGTGCTTTAAGGTTTTATGCTTCGGGCAGAGATAGGCACGGGGATTACTAGATAGTCCTCCCCGTCCTCCACATCATAATGATTATCAACTATTTTGCCCTCCCTCTGAGTTTTATGTAATTAATTATTTGAGGGCTTTTTGTATTTACTTTGGGATGTAAATATCCACATTACGAGATCTGGTCTTCATGATGAGCTCACTCCAATTAATGACTAAGTGCACCGTAGATTACCACAAAGTGATGAATTGTTTTCTTAATAGCAGAGGAAATGCTGTGTCACACTAAATTCATAAAGGGGCTAATACAACCCAATATCCTTATGTTGCCAAGTAGAGTAAGGTAGTGTTTTAAACTCTGTGAAAGTTGCGTCACTCGACCTCCAGCCTTCATGTGGATTCCCTTCCTCTCCTTCTCTAAGGGGAAGGACCACAAGGCACAAATGCTCCTGGTGTTTCAACCTCCCTAGTCCTATGATCTCTTACTATGCGTTGCATAGTACGTATAAAGAGGGAGTGACGATATCAGTTTTGGCCAAGATATTTATCCTTGTCTGTTGTCTTAGTTGATTAAACTGTCCATACTAAGCCCAGCTTCCTTTTTGCTCTGTACCCCATACTTGGTACCTCCAAGGAACTATGAGGGATCCTTCACTCCTTGGCCGGTTTTAATCCACCTCCCGGTGGATCCTCCAGCACTCGGTGGATCCTTCAGCATGGCAAATCTTCACCCTTGCCCCACCTTATCTTAATCTCCCCTATTGCTCACTAGGCGGTAGGCGGTAGGTGGAATGTAGACGGTATGTGCCACTCTAGGCTACGTGAAGGCAGACAGGCAAATAGCAACAGGCAGCAGGGTGATGGTGTGGTTACTATGAATTGAAAAAAAAAGGGAGCTGACAGTCCGAGAATGCGGCAGGGATGAAGCTTGCTCACTGTGAAGTGCTTAAGCTGGCTGGTAGGAGTGGTGCGCAAATGTGTGTGCAGGTCCCTCAGGATAGCACAAGCTGCACAAGCCTAGCTGCCAGCTTCCATACTTTGCTGGGGGCCTGCTGCCTAATGTACTCACTGCTGCACGCCTCTGTACTGCTGCTCTGTTCTGCAGCCCATCCTCCTGCCACTTGCAGCGGCCACCCACTGTCCGTCTGCCTAAGGATTTCTTCGGCTTTCCCGGTCCTTGGGCGTGTGACAGTATAGCCTACCACGACAAGCCAGGCCGAGCCGAGCCTCCCGACCCCTGGGCTAAGCCGAGCCTCTCCTGTGCCCCCTAAAGAGAACAGCAAGCAGCAAACTCTGCAAGCTCCACCCAGCTAAGCTCTGTGCTTTCTCCACGTAGCTCCATGTAGCATCAACTTGTTATTAATGAAACAACATAATCCACATAGTACATAAGGCTTTACTTTCCGGTTAGACGAGTACTCAGAGAGAGGTGTTCGTAAGATATGTGACGTTTTCATGAAATTGTTGAGATGAATCAAACTTTGACGAGAAGATTGGGACAAATATAGATGAATTTGGAATTTATTGAGAATTGAAATAATGGTTGAACAAGAAATTAAAGCCATGTGTACTATGAGGATTAAATTCTTTAACAAATAAGATGAATGAATGATTGAATGATAAATCTCTAAAGCGTGCTTTTACCAACCTAATCTTAAGAGGAGGTACTTTCAGCACTCAAGAGAGAAGAGCCATGTTTTAATAGGCTTTGTGAAACAGGATTAGTTGCCAGTGAATTTTATTTCCCTGGGTAGGTAATTCCAAAGTTTACAAGTAAGGAAAGTGAAAGATCTCCTTCCCAATCTACTTTATCTAATTCTGGGAATTACCGTTTCTCTCTTCTCAGCAGATCTGAGTGATCTTCTTGGAGCATACCACTTAAACTTGACCTTGATGGAGTCTTGCCTGACACTGTGTGGAATCTTGTGAGCCAGGCACAAGGCCTTGAATGTAGATAATGTATGGACAGGCAGCTGGTGCAAGCTCCTCCTGGACTCAGAGACTGATTGATATTTGGGAATTCCCAGTATAAATCTGGAAGCTGCATTTTGAGCTATCTGCAGTCTTGACACCAAAAGTAGATTGACTCCTAAATACAGAAAGTTACAATAATCTGGGCCAGATTCTATTAGAGTTTGGATTACTGTTTAGCATGAGGAAAGGGGAGTGATGTGAAATATTTTCTTTAGGAGTCAAATGATGTAAAAAGACATAGCGGCCAATTTTTCAAGCCATGTGTCTTGAAAGAAAGATTTTTATCGAAAACGACACCTAAATTTCGAGCAGAGTCGACAGGTGTGAGCAAAGCTCCCCAAAATGTGACCACAAATTTGAGGTGGTGCAAAAATATAGGAGTTATGTCTTTTCTCAATTTAATTCTATTCAGTTGATCCTCATCCATCTCCCTACCTCACGCATACCTTCCTGAAGTTGACATCTAGTCCGACACTGGGGATTCATTGAGGCACATTTCAGACTCATGAGAGAACACAAAGGACAGTCTATGAACAAAAACTAAATTAAGCTGAACAGAAATAATCTCAATATGTTCCAGCCCTGAAGAAGCGGCTTACCAGAGCAAAACACGTGTTGGCTGTAGGGTATTTTAATATTTTATTAGCCCAGATGATCAATATGTGAAGAATAGACTTTACATTGTGCAATTGGAGCAAAAGCACATGAAGGTCCTACTTTACAATGTGGAAACTTCTGGACATGGACTTCTATAAGACTAACTAATTGCACATAAATCTCATATGGGGTTTTATGAGTATGAATGAATAATAATTTGTTGGATAGGAATAAAAAAAGAGAACTTTTTTATAATTTTACAACTAAAAGTACAACAATTATATAAATGGATTTGGTCTTTTTGCTTTCTTGGAAATTGTAATGTAAATACTGCTCCCCACACATATACTATATTTGATATTTTCCTATTTAATTGTTTCCAGTAGAGTACTCGATTCTGTTGGAGATGGGGTTCACCCAAAGAGGATTTTGTTTCAACAAGGGTGTCTACCTTTCTTACGTAAAGCCCTTGACATGACTGGCGGTTAGTGAGATCTGATTGCTATTCGTGGGATGCAGGCCTTTTCAACTGCACCCTAGGTTTCTAAAGCACCACTAACCCTCTTGGTGAATCATGCTTCTCCACCAGGAGGTTCCCTATGATATCCATCCCTTGTACGATATCTCTGTGTCCTTGCTGGATCCCTGAAACACCTTTTACCATGTTTTTAATTTGAAAATGCGTTAAAATAAAGAAATCATGCCTAGAATAAAAATGTGACCAATAAACCAAATCAGTCCTGATGCTCTTTTGATGGAAAATACCACAGTTTTTACCATTTTGTAAATGAAAAATAAGTGGAATAAGTATTTGCAAAGCCAATAGGTCTTGCCTTTCAAAAGTGTTTTTTTCAATTTTTTCCAGAGGAGATCAGAGGCAACTGAAGGTTTAAACAACAGGGTGAAGCTACTTGGGGGGTCAGAGGCAACATAGGAAGGGAGGGGGGCATGGAAGTAACACAGGGAGGGCGGGGGTACACAGAAGCAACACAAGGAGGGCGAGAGGACTCGAAGCAATAAGGGGATGGTGGTGGACACTGAACCAACACGAGACAAGGAAACAATACAGGGAGGGTAGGGCGACATGGAAACGACATGGGGAAAGTAGGGTGGCCGATGCAACACGGAGAAGCTCACGGGAGAGTACAACAGAGAGGGGGTCAGGGAGAAGCCACAGGGGCAGGCAGCAGCACGAGGGGGATGGCAGGGCCATCTTCAATTGGGGAAGCACTTATTTTCCTTAACATTGCCTATGTTACCAAAAGTGTACATCACAATCAACAGACCTTCCTGTAATAGAAGTATCAGCAACTAACTTCCACCTCTTCTGACTACTACATTAAGTGAAATGTCCTTACTCTACCGACAGCCACAAATCCCACAGCTAGACTATGTTAGCGATTTCTGGGACACGCTGTTAGTTCAATGTGACCTTTGGCCACTGTCAAGGACAATACTGGCACCTTTCCCTTCTAAAATCTACTGCCAGAATGGGCATTGTTGCACCTGCTGGGGCATCAAGGCCATGAAATTCCAAACAGAGTCCAGCAGAAGTAGTAGAGTATTGTGACAGCACAAAAGTGGGTTAGCTCAATAAATACGTCCTTATTCACGAAGCGTGTATAGCCATAGACCTCCTTGAGAGTCTGGGCTTCATCATTAATGGTCTGAAGTCTGACTTTGACCCAAGTGGCAAATGGAGTTTCTGGGGTTCAGGATAGATTCTGTCTCAGTGACGCTATAGTAACTGGTAAGGAGTTATGTATCGTATTTTCTCATAATTAGGTGACCTGAGAGAATTTGGAGGGTGGTAGATCTTGTATAGTCCTCAATTTAGGCTTTGGGCCATCTACATTACTGGATTTTACAGAGGCTAAAGATTCTCCACTGCAGGAAAGGCTTATTATACATGGATTCTATCATGCGTTCCAATGAAGCCAGGCAAGAGATCCATATTGAAACTTGCAATGGCAGAAGAATCTTTGGATCACCACCGGACATGGTTATAAAATCTAACGGCAGCAGGATACGCTGCTGTTCTAGATGTGGTTTCTTATTCAGCAGATGGCAATGGTCGATACAAAAGCTCCAGCTCCATATTCATTGCATAGAATTCCTGGTGGTTTTCTCAGCAGAGCACTGCTGGATCAGAGATGGGACGAACTGCTGCATTTTGTTGACAATGGGCAACATTTCAGCAGTTCAGTAAATACAAACAGATTAGGGAGTACAAAAACCATGATCTTTGCGGAACGTGCCTAGGGCTTCTGAAACTATTGTCTTTACCACAAAGTATTGGTGACAGCAGAATGCATTCTGGCGAAGCCTAATGTAGTGGCAAATTGACACTATCTGCTTGGTTCACTTGTAAGGTGGGGCGCCTTTGGCCATGGGGGTCGGAGTCCCTCAAAGTCCTCTTTGATTCAGCAGAAGCCCAGCTGCTTCTGGGCTACTGATCTCTGGACACAGCGAGTCTAGCTGTCATGACCCTGACCTCTTTGTGTTCTCACTCCTCCTGTACCTAGTGTGGGGGGGGGGGCTTGTGAGATCAAGCACACGTCTCAGTGCCTCCCTGGCTGTTCATGGGACTCATTGCCCCGTAGGCTTGACAACCTTCTTGGCATGCTGGCCACTGAGTCATGAATCAACAAAGTACAAACCGTGACATCCCCCAGGGCCTTCCGACTGACTCATCATGATTATGGTGACATCTGGGCTGACTCATAGGCACATGACTATGGGGATATTTGGCCTGACTCATAGGCACATGACTATGGGGCTATTTGGGCTGACTCATCAGGATTTGGGAACAGTATTTATACCGCACATAAACCAGGCAGTGCTTGGCATACCCACTGGTTGAAGAAGACAGATCCTCTTCAGTGATCCTGCTCGCCTGAACGTCTCCACGACCCAACCGAGCTTCATCTGCTTTGCAACTCCGACGCTGTGGACATCTTCTCCCCTGCAATTCCAGCGACACAGCAAACTCAACCCCTGCAATGCCGCACGGCTCTCCTGCGAATCTCCGACGCTGTGGACATCTCCCCTGCAAATTCAGCGATGCAACGAACACAATCCCTGCAACCCTGCACCCAAAAGGAGAAAACATGGTTAAGTACCTTCCTTAAGGTTAGTGCACTAACGGAAAGCGTATCAACCACAGACTTGTTTTTATGATGCTGAAAATCAGAAAGCAGGACAACTCTTGAACATTGAGACATTGTGGGTATTATTTAACATGCATACCGAGGCCTTGGTATTAGCGCCCAGTGACATTCTTATGTGCCATCCTTTATTGTGCTGTAGTCTGTGAATCCAAAAGCACATCCTTGTGCACCATGTGCCTGGTATTGAACAAACAAGGTGTACCTTACTGTGTGATGTGAAAACACGACATAGTTTCTGCCGGGAGTGCCGCAATTCCGAGGGTAACAGTTCATTATTGGAAGTTATGCAGCAATATATTCATTATCGTGTAAGTGACTGTTAGTACACATGTCAAAGGCGGGAGGGAATATTTCACGACTACTCATTTGTTGAATAACCTCTCTACTTGTATTTGCAGTACAGCTCACCAAGCACTACATTACGAATATATCACACTGATGCTCTCAAGACAGACTGAGAAGAGACGTACGTACGACTCCAAGAAGACGGTGGCTAAGCTCAAAGACACACAAGTCTCTCTGTTTGTTATTTTGACCCAACCCCCCTTCCCTTTCGGGGCAGCAGTTGATTCATGGTTACAATTCACTGATCAGACGCCACCCTAAGAGAGATAGGAGGTCCAGCATTGTCTGCGGACAAGAGCCAGGTGAATGGCATGACTCTAGTGATATCCTTTGGTGAGGGCTAGTATCAGTCTTTGGTGACCAATCTACACTCTGATGACTCTTCTGAGTCCATCAGACATGGGTGCAACTTTTGAGTCCGTGGTGAAGGTCTTCTTGGCTGTACATCAGCAGTCAGTGGTGATTCCTTACGAGTGGCTACTGACTGGCCATAATTGGCTACTTCAGCTTTTATGGCTCTGGTGCTGGAACAGAGGGGTCAGCAGACTGGCCCTTGGAGGAAAGATATTGGTCTGGGGCTCAGGAGAAACCTTTCCTTGAGCCAGGCACCACAGGCACTGTCCTCTCTTTGCTAGCCCAAAGAGCAGCAGGTGCAGTCAATCGGTTGGTGCAGCCTCTCTTGCCAGGTCCAGGGGTCAGCACGGCAGTCCTTCTAAGGTCCTTTCTCTAGTCCAGATGTGATCTGAGGTTCAGGGTGCCAAGTGTGCCATTTTTATGCCCAGAAAATGCCCTGGGGGGATGATGCAGTCACTAGCCAATGGGCTACCACTATTCCTCCCGCCTGTGATGACTTCTGGCTATGTGTGGCATGTAGCAATCCCAGAGTGCACTATTCTGCCCATTCTCAAGATGTCTGAACCCTTCATTGGATGAGCCTGGTAGCCCACCCTAGAGGTATGGCTACTTGTGGGCCACACGCCCATGGGAAAAGTGGCTAGGCCACTGGTTTCCCCTCCCTGTTCCCGCCACCAGCCCGTCTACCTGAATAAAGGGCAGCCCTACATGAGTGTGATTGCCATTTCCCCACCAAAGGCAGCTTCCCTTTGGAAGTTCACCTTTTGGGCCAACACCCTGTTTGGCTTCCTGCAAGGAGGAGGTAACACCCCCCCATAGCAGGCTTCTATTGTTCCTGAGCCTGGAAGTTGTTCACACTACTCCCCAGGAGGGCAGAAGGCTGTCTGGTTGCCAGCAACTATGAAGGCCACCGGATAAACGGGGCAACAGAGTGGCAACGTTCTAAAAGTTGAATTTCTGTTAAAGTGACATTAAATTTGACTTTGGCATCAAGTACCCATTTGTGACGTCCCATTCAGAAGTTAGCTGGACTTAGAGGTCAGCCAGTAATTTTGCACCAGCTAATTGGGCTACTAACTTTTCCACAGCACCAACGACAATTTGGGGGTTTGGTGCTAGGACATATTAAAGTATATTGTGTGTTAATAATATACAGCTCCCTGCCGTAGGGCTCGATAGGCCTTCCTTAGGAGAGACTCATATATATATATTGTTATGGGAAGTGGGGGCTTTGCTATTGATTTAAATGGCAAAGTTGAACTAGCAGTGTAGGAAAGTGCCCCTTTTTGACATGGTTGCCCCCACTTTTTGCCTGGTACATGATGTGAGTTCAACTGAAAGTGCACTGGGTTCCTGCTAACCAGGTCCCCAGTGGCAGAGCTCTTTCCCAAATCTGTTCAAGTGTTCCACCAATTGGCAAAACCCATAGCATCCTCTGTAAATCCCTAGTAAATGGCACCCTGGTAAATAGGGCCTGAGGTACTAAGGTCTGCAGCACGAATTGTGCCACCCTAAGGGACCCCTCTCCAAGCACATGCATGACTGCCATTGCAGTCTGCGTGTCTTGGTGCAGACAAAAGTGAAAACACAACATGTCACATATCCCTGTGTGCCATGTCCCCTACCACTGCATGTAATATTTGTAAGCAAACCCTACAGCAGGCCTGACAGCCCTAAGGCAGGATGCTTAATATTTTATGTGAGGGCATATCTGCATGAGCAGATATGCACCTGTGCTGGTTAGCCCTAAGTGCCAGTGCAAGTGACCAGGGAAGCCATTTTAAACCATGTACTAGGCACTGGTGAAAATGAGTTCCCAAGCTACATGATGGCTTTTTTCTTTTAAAGAACTTTATTAGCATATAAAGATATTACAGAGGTAGTGCATCTCAGACAGAATTCCTCTTTAGTTTTCCCGTCCCTCTCCCCTTCATTCTACATGCAATTAACTGATCCCCCTCACAGTGCTGAGTCAACAAATTCAGGACCATCTATGAAGGAGTCCGCGAAAGGACGAGAAAAATCATACAATTCTCATTACTTTATACAATACACAGCCTATATCCAGAAGAATATTTTCCGTCATGTATAAGGCTTCATGCCATTATTTAACAGTTATTAACCCCTCCCCCTCAATCTGCTTTCGTTCTAGACCAGCGCATCAGAGAAATAACAAATCAATGCAAACGATACCTGGTTACCTTCACGCACCCTCAGTTGCCCGCCCTTTTCAGTCATCGTGCACTCACAACTCCAGGGGGGAAGAAGCCGAGCCTCCAGCGGCGTCCCCGAGATACATGATGGCTTGACTGAAAATAGGGATGTTTGGTAACAAATATCTCGTCTTGATAAGCCCACACTGATGCCAGTGTTGGATTTATGAAAACATGCACTCAGAGGGCACCTTAGAGGTGCCCCCTGAAAACCTACCAGCCTCTGGTGTGCTTGCTGACTAGAATCTGCCAGCCTGCCACCTGAGACAAGTTTCTGTCTTCCGAGGGTGAGAGCCTTGTGCTCTCAGGAGGTCAGGAATGAAAGCCTTTCCAGGAAGAGGGTATAACACCCCTGCCCACAGGATGAACGGCTGATTAGCCTCGTTGGGCTGGTGAGCTTCAAAGGAGCTGCCTCCTTTGGAATGCAAATCTAGCTCCCCTCACAGGAGAGGAAGCTACCCCCCCCGTCAAGAGCCCACTTGACAGATGGGAAAATTAATTAGCTAGTCATGTAGGTGTGCCACCCGCAGGCTAGTACCACCCCTAAGGTGAGCTAACTGCGGGATGGACATGAATTTTCAGAGGTATCCCACAGGAAGTGGACATATAGGGAGCGTAGTGACCCCAAGGATCAGGAGCCCATTGGCTACTACACTATGCTTCCCTAACACCCCTAAATTCAGTATTTAGGGGAGTCCCTGGCACTCGACAGGCAGATCCTGCCGACTGAAGAAGAAGGACATCAAAGAGCCAAAAGGAGAAGAGGACGTGCAAGTGACCTGGCGCCAACCCTGACGTCATGCCTTTTGTCTCTTACTCTTGCACCAAAGACGTCATGTCCTGCAGCTGTACTCCAGGAACCCAGGAGGCCTGCCTGCCTTTGACAAAGAACCAGGAACTCCATTGGATTGGTGGAACCAGTCCCCTACACGTCGCAGGCCAAGTCCGAAGCAACAGGAAAGTGCTTGCCGCTGGGTCCGACGAGGTGGTGACCCACAGCAAAGTGGCAAGAGCACTCCAAGAGTGGTAGTTGGCTCTCACTGACGTTCCAAGCCCCTACCTCACTCCCAACGACCTTTAGCCTCTGAGATCCCTTTCATCTTCATTTGCCGCAGTCAAGGTTTGTTGGTAGCTAGCCCGGCCACCGGCCTCGTCAGTCTTCACTCCAGCAAGAGGGCACTACACAGCACCTGCGACCGACTGTTTGGTGGCATCCACTGTGTGGCGTACACCGTCATGGCACGACCACCATTCGTTGACAGACTGACCAAGGCGCATCTTTGGCACACCGGCCCCCGGTGATGAACACTTCCTTGTGTCCCTGCATCCAGAGTCCCTGGGCAAGCTTATCGAGAACTGCCTGTTCCACCCAGATCCTGGGACCCAAAAGACCTGCGCTTTGAAAGAGTAGAAACCAAACCCGACCCCAAGTGCCCGTTAGTACAAAACTTGCAAAACCATGTGCTTTTACCACCGACCGCCACGGTCTTTGATTGACGGTCCTGCCCGTCACCCGATTTCCCCCATTGCTTGCAATATAAAACTATTTGACGGTGACACAGGTTACCGCCTTTTATTCTACATTGACCGCCACAGTAAATACTTGACGCTGTTTAAGCATTTTCTTCTGCAAATGTTTTCTACTGTATTTCTGAAATGCACTTGCCTGATCATATTGATTTTGGTGCCTAAACATATAAAAAGATACCTGCTATTTTTTTTAATAGATTGGTGTGAATCTCCTTCTGGAGTTGTGTTGTCATTTATTAATCATTGTGTGTATTTGCAAATGTCTTACACTCCTCTGTGTTTAGCCTAAGGATGCTCGACCACACTACCCCCTGTGAAGCACTTTGGGATTGCATAGCAATCCCTGTCCACTAGTAAGGGAACCCCTGGACTCTTTACATGGTATATCAGATTATTGCTATAGCACATAAAGAGCCAGCTTCCTACAAGCAGTTTTAAGGCTGCAGTGGCAGACTGGGAGCCTTTTTGTACTTTGTCACATGCAGGGTGACACAATTGGTGCTGCAGCCCTGGGTGGACAATCTATCTTACATGCCTTGGGTACCTTGGTACCATATACTAGGGACTTATAAGTAAGTCAGCTTATGCCAACTGGGGGATAGCCAATTCGACATACTTTTTGTAATGGATTAGAACACTGGAACGAAGGTCTGGTTAGTAGGCCTCAGTGCACTCTCAGAGTCGAAAAACGAGCAGCATCAATCCAAAACTTTGGGTGTGATCATGCAAAAAAAGGAATTTCCTTACAGACTCGAGCTTATGAAGATTCACAAGGTCTTATAAAGACTCAGATAGTCCCGATCCTACATCTCCACCCTCTTAATTATTTAATTAGTGTCCCCAAGCTCAATTTCTGGGCGCTAGAACGCCTCCCAGCAAGATTTCTCAATGCTAGCGGTCACCGCAGGTCGCAACCATGTGTGTTGAGAGAGCTGCTGCTCGAGTAGAAAATCTACTCGATCGGCAGAAAAAAGCAGCACCCTCTGGCACGCCGTGTGATGCTGTTTGCGCTGATTTTACTGGGCGAAACAAGCCCCCGGTGCTAAAAATCAGCGCAAGCAGCATGACGTGCCAAATTCCATCCACTCACGGAACTCCGCTGAATCTTGCAGAGTTTTTATGTAACTCTGCTCGCTCCGCCCACCCCTACAAATTAGCCCCTTGTGCAATAAAATCGACTGGAAGCAGCTTAATTTCAGATGCAGTGCTTCTAAAGGGAATATGCACAGAGCTCTCAAGTTCCTCAGGTCTATGATAGAGTATCTCATTCACTCCTGGTTTTTACTTTGCATCCTAGGAATGTGGTGCCATGTTAAAATCAATCCTACAAATCCCCGAATGCAAAGAAAAAACTGGACTGGATGAGATACTTAGGACAGGCAACATGCTAGCTGCTGTTTAAGAACAGCAGGTTACTATTATGTGGGACCTGTAGATCAGTAACATGTAAACATCCCACCCATCTATCTGCTTCTGCCCTCTCAGATTCTGGAAGCACACTCCTTCCATGCCACCTGTCCACCAGCAAGCCACAAAATTAATAAATAGCAACTGCTTCTTCTCCATCATTTTCAATTTACATTACTGAGTACCAAGCCCAGAACCTAGATAAAGAAAAGCATAGCTCTACACAGCTGTCACCAATTAACCACTCAACCTGATCTTGCTATGATTCTGCGCCCCCATAGCCCACCCACACTGCCCTCTTGTCCAGTGAAATCATCTCCTAGTCCCTCGAAACGCTAACAATCTAAAGCAGTGCTAACTTCTTCCCATAGGGCCTCACTGTTGGACTGACCTGCACTAAGTTAGTGCCAATCAGCATTCAGCCAGCTCACTGTGCATGTGTTACTTGCAGTGTTGTGTCATACATTCTGATGGGGCATGACACCAAGAAATGCAATGATGTATTGCGGAGAAGGAAAACAAAGCCCAACAAGTTTGCATTGGATTGGCAGCATGATATTAAAATAAAGCTTCTTTCAAGCACAAGTGCCCAGCGTCTTTACAGATTGGCAACAAACACTATCCCAGTCTGACCCATGCAACTTCAACAAAACAGTGGAAGTTCAATTCTAGAATCAAACATTTGTCAGAGGTCCCAGAGCGCAACAAGAACTGGAACAAGCTCATCTTTGAGAAATTGTGACTATCTACGGATCACTCAGAGCATTTCTCGCAGGTGTAAGTCTGTACGAATTGGTGTCTTAATTAAATGCAAAACCAAAGGGGATGATGGACGGAGTGTTGAACATTGCAAGCACTCACCCCCAGTCAACTGATCTGGGTTTAATCCATCATCATTCTTTAGCTCACTCCGCCACCCCAGTTCAGACATGGCCATATGCAAATCAGTCTGACCCTGTGCCTCATGGGAACAGTCCAGCCCGAACTGCCAAGCCATGTCTTCCCTGGACCGGAAACAAGCATCCTGGGACCGGTTTCTGGCTAACAGCCGTCATCAGCCAGGCTAGCTTGAATCCAGTGGCAAAGTGAGCAAAGGGACGCACATCTGGGTATACCCTGCCAACTTAGAGGCGAACAAAGCAAAACCAAAGGGGATGATGGACGGAGTGTTGAACATTGCAAGCACTCACCCCCAGTCAACTGATCTGGGTTTAATCCATCATCATTCTTTAGCTCACTCCGCCACCCCAGTTCAGACATGGCCATATGCAAATCAGTCTGACCCTGTGCCTCATGGGAACAGTCCAGCCCGAACTGCCAAGCCATGTCTTCCCTGGACCGGAAACAAGCATCCTGGGACCGGTTTCTGGCTAACAGCCGTCATCAGCCAGGCTAGCTTGAATCCAGTGGCAAAGTGAGCAAGGGACCTACGTCTGGGCATACCCTGCCAACTTAGGGCGAACAAAGCAAAACCAAAGGGGATGATGGACGGAGTGTTGAACATTGCAAGCACTCACCCCCAGTCAACTGATCTGGGTTTAATCCATCATCATTCTTTAGCTCACTCCGCCACCCCAGTTCAGACATGGCCATATGCAAATCAGTCTGACCCTGTGCCTCATGGGAACAGTCCAGCCCGAACTGCCAAGCCATGTCTTCCCTGGACCGGAAAGAAGCATCCTGGGACCGGTTTCTGGCTAACAGCCATCATCAGCCAGGCTAGCTTGAATCCACTGGCAAAGTGAGCAAGGGACGCACGTCTGGGCATACCCTGCCAACTTAGGGCAAACAAAGCAAAACCAAAGGGGATGATGGACGGAGTGTTGAACATTGCAAGCACTCACCCCCAGTCAACTGATCTGGGTTTAATCCATCATCATTCTTTAGCTCACTCCGCCACCCCAGTTCAGACATGGCCATATGCAAATCAGTCTGACCCTGTGCCTCATGGGAACAGTCCAGTCCGAACTGCCAAGCCATGTCTTCCCTGGACCGGAAACAAGCATCCTGGGACCGGTTTCTGGCTAACAGCCATCATCAGCCAGGCTAGCTTGAATCCAGTGGCAAAGTGAGCAAGGGACGCACGTCTGGGCATACCCTGCCAACTTAGGGCGAACAAAGCAAAACCAAAGGGGATGATGGACGGAGTGTTGAACATTGCAAGCACTCACCCCCAGTCAACTGATCTGGGTTTAATCCATCATCATTCTTTAGCTCACTCCGCCACCCCAGTTCAGACATGGCCGTATGCAAATCAGTCTGACCCTGTGCCTCATGGGAACAGTCCAGCCCGAACTGCCAAGCCATGTCTTCCCTGGACCGGAAACAAGCATCCTGGGACCGGTTTCTGGCTAACAGCCGTCATCAGCCAGGCTAGCTTGAATCCAGTGGCAAAGTGAGCAAGGGACCCACGTCTGGGCATACCCTGCCAACTTAGGGCGAACAAAGCAAAACCAAAGGGGATGATGGACAGAGTGTTGAACATTGCAAGCACTCACCCCCAGTCAACTGATCTGGGTTTAATCCATCATCATTCTTTAGCTCACTCCGCCACCCCAGTTCAGACATGGCCATATGCAAATCAGTCTGACCCTGTGCCTCATGGGAACAGTCCAGCCCAAACTGCCAAGCCATGTCTTCCCTGGACCGGAAACAAGCCTCCTGGGACCGGTTTCTGGCTAACAGCCGTCATCAGCCAGGCTAGCTTGAATCCAGTGGCAAAGTGAGCAAGGGACCCACGTCTGGGCATACCCTGCCAACTTAGGGCGAACAAAGCAAAACCAAAGGGGATGATGGACGGAGTGTTGAACATTGCAAGCACTCACCCCCAGTCAACTGATCTGGGTTTAATCCATCATCATTCTTTAGCTCACTCCGCCACCCCAGTTCAGACATGGCCATATGCAAATCAGTCTGACCCTGTGCCTCATGGGAACAGTCCAGCCCGAACTGCCAAGCCATGTCTTCCCTGGACCGGAAACAAGCATCCTGGGACCGGTTTCTGGCTAACAGCCGTCATCAGCCAGGCTAGCTTGAATCCAGTGGCAAAGTGAGCAAGGGACCCACGTCTGGGCATACCCTGCCAACTTAGGGCGAACAAAGCAAAACCAAAGGGGATGATGGACGGAGTGTTGAACATTACAAGCACTCACCCCCAGTCAACTGATCTGGGTTTAATCCATCATCATTCTTTAGCTCACTCCGCCACCCCAGTTCAGACATGGCCATATGCATATCAGTCTGACCCTGTGCCTCATGGGAACAGTCCAGCCCGAACTGCCAAGCCATGTCTTCCCTGGACCGGAAACAAGCATCCTGGGACCGGTTTCTGGCTAACAGCCGTCATCAGCCAGGCTAGCTTGAATCCAGTGGCAAAGTGAGCAAGGGACCCACGTCTGGGCATACCCTGCCAACTTAGGGCGAACAAAGCAAAACCAAAGGGGATGATGGACGGAGTGTTGAACATTGCAAGCACTCACCCCGAGTCAACTGATCTGGGTTTAATCCATCATCATTCTTTAGCTCACTCCGCCACCCCAGTTCAGACATGGCCATATGCAAATCAGTCTGACCTTGGGCCTCATGGGAACAGTCCAGCCCGAACTGCCAAGCCATGTCTTCCCTGGACCGGAAACAAGCATCCTGGGACCGGTTTCTGGCTAACAGCCGTCATCAGCCAGGCTAGCTTGAATCCAGTGGCAAAGTGAGCAAGGGACCCACGTCTGGGCATGCCCTGCCAACTTATGGCGAACAAAGCAAAACCAAAGGGGATGATGGACGGAGTGTTGAACATTGCAAGCACTCACCCCCAGTCAACTGATCTGGGTTTAATCCATCATCATTCTTTAGCTCACTCCGACACCCCAGTTCAGACATGGCCATATGCAAATCAGTCTGACCCTGTGCCTCATGGGAACAGTCCAGCCCGAACTGCCAAGCCATGTCTTCCCTGGACCGGAAACAAGCATCCTGGGACCGGTTTCTGGCTAACAGCCGTCATCAGCCAGGCTAGCTTGAATCCAGTGGCAAAGTGAGCAAGGGACCCACGTCTGGGCATACCCTGCCAACTTAGGGCGAACAAAGCAAAACCAAAGGGGATGATGGACGGAGTGTTGAACATTACAAGCACTCACCCCCAGTCAACTGATCTGGGTTTAATCCATCATCATTGTTTAGCTCACTCCGCCACCCCAGTTCAGACATGGCCATATGCAAATCAGTCTGACCCTGTGCCTCATGGGAACAGTCCAGCCCGAACTGCCAAGCCATGTCTTCCCTGGACCGGAAACAAGCATCCTGGGACCGGTTTCTGGCTAACAGCCGTCATCAGCCAGGCTAGCTTGAATCCAGTGGCAAAGTGAGCAAGGGACCCACGTCTGGGCATACCCTGCCAACTTAGGGCGAACAAAGCAAAACCAAAGGGGATGATGGACGGAGTGTTGAACATTGCAAGCACTCACCCCCAGTCAACTGATCTGGGTTTAATCCATCATCATTCTTTAGCTCACTCCGCCACCCCAGTTCAGACATGGCCATATGCAAATCAGACTGACCTTGGGCCTCATGGGAACAGTCCAGCCCGAACTGCCAAGCCATGTCTTCCCTGGACCGGAAACAAGCATCCTGGGACCGCTTTCTGGCTAACAGCCGTCATCAGCCAGGCTAGCTTGAATCCAGTGGCAAAGTGAGCAAGGGACCCACGTCTGGGCATACCCTGCCAACTTAGGGCGAACAAAGCAAAACCAAAGGGGATGATGGACGGAGTGTTGAACATTGCAAGCACTCACCCCCAGTCAACTGATCTGGGTTTAATCCATCATCATTCTTTAGCTCACTCCGCCACCCCAGTTCAGACATGGCCATATGCAAATCAGTCTGACCCTGTGCCTCATGGGAACAGTCCAGCCCGAACTGCCAAGCCATGTCTTCCCTGGACCGAAAACAAGCATCCTGGGACCGGTTTCTGGCTAACAGCCGTCATCAGCCAGGCTAGCTTGAATCCAGTGGCAAAGTGAGCAAGGGACCCACGTCTGGGCATACCCTGCCAACTTATGGCGAACAAAGCAAAACCAAAGGGGATGATGGACGGAGTGTTGAACATTGCAAGCACTCACCCCCAGTCAACTGATCTGGGTTTAATCCATCATCATTCTTTAGCTCACTCCGCCACCCCAGTTCAGACTTGGCCATATGCAAATCAGTCTGACCCTGTGCCTCATGGGAACAGTCCAGCCCGAACTGCCAAGCCATGTCTTCCCTGGACCGGAAACAAGCATCCTGGGACCGGTTTCTGGCTAACAGCCGTCATCAGCCAGGCTAGCTTGAATCCAGTGGCAAAGTGAGCAAGGGACCCACGTCTGGGCATACCCTGCCAACTTAGGGCGAACAAAGCAAAACCAATCAGCATTCAGCCAGCTCACTGTGCATGTGTTACTTGCAGTGTTGTGTCATACATTCTGATGGTGCATGACACCAAGAAATGCAATGATGTATTGCGGAGAAGGAAAACAAAGCCCAACAAGTTTGCATTGGATTGGCAGCATGATATTAAAATAAAGCTTCTTTCAAGCACAAGTGCCCAGCGTCTTTACAGATTGGCAACAAACACTATCCCAGTCTGACCCATGCAACTTCAACAAAACAGTGGAAGTTCAATTCTAGAATCAAACATTTGTCAGAGGTCCCAGAGCGCAACAAGAACTGGAACAAGCTCATCTTTGAGAAATTGTGACTATCTACGGATCACTCAGAGCATTTCTCGCAGGTGTAAGTCTGTACGAATTGGTGTCTTAATTAAATGCTGCAGACTATACACATGCTTATTAATCACTATAAAGCCCGCCTGACTCCATTGTTACTGTTTAAATTAGAAGTTGTGTCGCATCTCAAAGACTCATTGACAATGTCCTAATGCGCAACCTCATACATCAGACAAGCAAAATCTCACATCAGACGTGAGGTCAAGCAACATGACCTCGACGTACGGGCCATATTGTTTCTATTGTGGTCCGCTTACTTGTACCAAAACGCACTTCTCAATAATGCATAAATGGCAGTTTTCAGCCCAAGTACATGCCGCTCAGTTATCCGGTAACGGTGAGTGTTGAACTTGATACTGCACAGCAAATAAAATGACAAGAGTTACTTTACTCATCAATACTCTGAACTCATAGTGCTGCCAACAGGGAACTTGCTCTACAATATTTATTGCATTACCCTATATACAT
This sequence comes from Calotriton arnoldi, assembly GCA_963921515.1. Taxonomy (NCBI): domain Eukaryota; kingdom Metazoa; phylum Chordata; class Amphibia; order Caudata; family Salamandridae; genus Calotriton; species Calotriton arnoldi. The sequence goes on along the minus strand of CAWUFW010024277.1, from coordinate 13,870 downwards.
TACAAAATACAAGACTATAAAACCATGATGTGTGCAGAGACATTTTCCTTAATACCTCCGCAATCATTCTTGCCATCTCCAGAGTAACCAGTCTTGAAATTGCCCCAATGGAAAGCTTACTTCCTAAACTATATATCAGCTATCAAAGATGAGGCAGGAGATGAACGTTCTTCCGCAAGGAAAAAAAGGATATTATTACATACATTCCGACCTGAAGGGTTGAGAATTTATAAACCGACGGAAAAGAAGATAAGAGCCACCTCAGATTCCGACATTTTTGCTAATGCCATTAAATACATTGATAACTATTTCTCACCATAAGTTTGCATTTCAGTAGACAGATTTAACTTTTTCCAAAGGGGCCAAAACAATCAGAAGTCCAATGATGGCTTGTAGCAGATTTAAGGAAATCAGTTATTCCTTGTAAATTTATAAATGCATAAGATGATCTAATTAAAGACCAAATTGTCATGTGACCCAACAGCACCAATGTACAAGAGAGTTTGTGACCAATGGGGATACTACTTGGAAGGAAGCCATCGCCATAGTGAAAAAAACAGAACTTTCAAAACGAAGTGCTAAAGCAGCACTTGTCAATACTGAAAAAACAAGAATCAATATACTAAGTTAATCACTCTGCTACTAAGAAACCTACAGAGAATACAAACCACCAAAGAAAACCCAAGTTTGTTAAAACTAATAAGAAAGCTGACAGTACACATGAATATCACGAGGAATTCTACAGATACGGTACAAGGGGTATCTTGCTCATGACAAATGTTGGCCAGCATTAAAGCAACCATGCTCAAAATGTGGAATTGTAGAGCACTTTGCAAAAGTGTGCTGTACAAAATAAACAAAAGCAACTGTGAAATGTGTCATTAACAATTCTGCCTCTTCTACAGAACCTAAAGAAGATAGTAACGTGCTATGTGTATTAAGTATAGATTTGGGTGATTTGGGCTTAAACAACACTTCAGGAACACATAAGTATGTTCAATTACATTTGGGGGCATACTCGTAGATATTGTAACTTTTTGGGATCACCATTTACCATTATTAATCAGTTGGTTTTGGTTGATAAATTTCAAGAGACCCTAGGAAAGGAGTTACTACCTTCTGAAATACATCTTGAGAGCTTCACAGGTGATCCCATGCCTGTGATTGGTTATTGGGTGGTTGATTTAAATTCAAAGGGAGAGAATGTGAAGGGTAATTATACTTTGCAGTAAAAAAAAACGTCTGTTCTTTGAATGTTAGAACAAAGGAATTTGGGAGTAACATTGAACCCCAGTAGTCCAGATCAAGTCTTAGATGATAATATTTCCTATTCACAGCAAATGTGTAATACATTTCCAAAAGTCTTCCCAGGTGGAGTCGCAAATTTGCAGGCATTTCAACATAAAATATTTCTTTTAAAAATGCAAGCCCGGTGACAAATAAAGTGAGAAATATTCCTTTTAATTTCATGGATGAAGTCAAATAAGAAGTAGATGCATTTGCACATATGGGTATTGCAGAAAACATTGAAGCTAGTAAGTGGATGGCCCCTTTAGTTGTGGCAGCACGACAGGGCAATAGGCAGGTTAGACTGTGCATAGACTTGTGTGACCTTAACCAAAACATATTGATCAACAAGATTCCTCTCCCTGGAATTAATGAAATGTTAGCCATAATGAAGGAGATCAAATAGTTTTCATCTCTAGACCTGACCTCAGCATACCATCAAGGTTGCACTCTATCCTGATAGCAAACAGTTAACTGTCTTTATACTTCCTTAAGGATGCTTTTAGTTTGCTTGGGTGCCATTCGGTTTGTCAGACGCTGTTTTCCAGCCATTCATTTACCAATTCTTTAAAAATCTCAAAGGTGTGATTTATTTTCCAAGGTGACATCTTAGTTATGGGGAAGAGAACAGAAGAGCATGACCTAAGGCTAAGAAAAGTTTTAAGTGTTTTATGTTACAAAGGTCTTACAGCTGAACTTAGGAAATGTAAGTTTGCTCAGAATTCTGTAACCTATTTCAGTCATGGAGTTAGTGAAAAAGGTATATCTCTGAAGAAAGAGTTATTGGAGGGTTGTTAGAGATGCACCTTCCCTATCCTCTAAAGATGTTAGATTGTTCAAAGGCCTTTCAGAATATTATGCTAAATTTGTGAAAAACTTTGCATCTAAAACGTTCAAGTTTACACTGTTGTTGGAAAAAAAGTGCAATTTGAATGGAATGATGTTTACCAAAATTATTTTGAATGTATAAAAAATGACATCCGCACTGCCATTCCCCTCCAAGGCTTTGAGCCTGATGATAAAACAATCATCACCACTGATGCCAGTCGAAAAGGTCCAGGGGCGGTATTATTGCAAGTGGGTGTGGATGGTGCAAGGTTACTATATCCTTCCTGCTTTCTTTCACCTACTGAAGAGAAATTCTCAACGATAGAAAGAGAAATGTTAGTGTGTATTTTGGGAATGGATAAAATCTGGCAGTATGTTTGGAGATCACAATTTATCATCTGTACTAATCACAAACTTCTCACCAAAATGTTTAATACTGCTGGTATGTAGAACGTTACATCGAGATTGGCAAGAATGTCATTGATTACAACTAAATACTTACAAAGTGGCTGTATTTCCAAGTAGAACTCCCTTTCTGGTCAATGAATATAACTCCAGTTGGTGGGAAGATTATAAGTGTTGTAATTGTATGTACCGAAGCCTCCGAACATATCTTTAAAGAACGGTGAATGGAAGTTTACTGTGGCGACTCAGTCTTAGGAGAGGTATGTGAGTACATGACCAGAGGATGGCCGTTTGAAAAAAAAACATTGTAGGAGATGCAAAAAAATTGGGGGAAATCAAAGGTGAACTTTCACAGAAAGTAGATTTCTAATGAGCGGGAAAATAGTAGTTCCACCACTAAGCTTAAGGAGGAAGGTACTCAAAACTCATCATGAGGGTTATCCTGGGATAATAAAAAACGAAGGAAGGATGATATTGCAATATTTGTGGCAAGGCATAGACACTGAAAATGAAAGATTTGTTAGCGAGTGTGTTGAGTGCTCCGATGCTGACAAAACCTAGGTTATTTTGAAAGAGGTGTGAGACAGTATAGGATAGTCTTATATTCCAAGTGACTGGAATTGTGTATTTTAGAGAGAGTGCATTCCAATGCTTTTGTAAAATTTCTGGACGAGACATTCCAACATGAAGGTATTCCCAAGTCAAAATGTAGTGATAATGGACCCAAATTTGTGTCAGATGTTTTCCTTTTTTTATAAAAAAACAACAACTTGGAAACGTACTTCACTATACCACCCACCAGGGAATGGTGCTATTGCGCACTTCAACAGAGTCATTATGGGAAGCATTCAGATTGCAATAAAGCGTTGTAAGAATTGGGTAATTGAGATTCAAAAACTATTATGGGCTTTCCAAACTACTACCACCATAACGGGGTACAGTCCATTTAAAGTTCTAAAAGGGAGAGAACCATTTACTAAAGACAATCAAGAGTAGATAGAGTCCAAGAGACAAAAAGACTTGAAGACTGTTAAGAAGAATATTGGCAAGCGAACTGTATAGAATATAATGATACCAAACATGGAGTGAATGAGGTGAAATTCTCTGCTGGTGATTAGGTTAAATTGAAAGAGAAAGGCCATAATAGGTTCAACAGACCCTTTAAGACATTAAGTTAAGTGATAGAAAAACATGCCATTTTAGTAAAATGGCTTAATGCAATAAGAAAATTGAGACTGTTTAACCCAATTTCTACAATTATTTATCTTTTCTTTTGAACATAAAATTTAAGTTTTTTTGATTTATTACTTTTTTGTTGTTTTTGTTTATTGTTAAAGGAGGGAGATATGTATTGTTGTGTCATACATTCTGATGGTGCATGTCATTACATTCCATGACAGCATGGAATGGAATGACATGTTGCAGAGAAGGAAAATAACGCCAAGCAAGTTGGCAGCCCTGCACAGCTGGGGTTCTAGATTTATGAATAAAGCTTCTTTCAAATAAGTGTGACTAGCATCTTTATACTACTCTTTTCAGCTGAGCTCGGAACGGCATGTGTCTTCTCGTGAACTGGTCTGAGGCCCGGTGGTTCTCTGTGGCAAGTGGTGGGGCAATCATTGGTGCACTGAACCACTCAAAAGATGCTCTCACTGCTCTGTGAGTGCTGTTGCAGTGTTTAGAGGCTACTGCTGGAGCTTTTTTAATTCTGCGGCTGCGCCTGGCCGAGTGGAACCCCTGGGTACAGGGACAAGTGAGAGGATGGTTCCTTCTTGATCCGGAATGCAGGTGGGGTAGTAACATACCCGCAGTCAGACCTGTGTACAGCGCACCTGGCAGTCAGAGTATAGGCCGGCACCACATGGTGCTACCCTGTCTTGCTGGCAGCAGGAAGGAACAACTTTGGGGCCCAATTACAGCACATTCGGGGTCGAAAAGGATGTCATAATGGGCCAGATTTGAAATATTCTACATGAGGAGATAAGGGCTGGGTCCTGCATACATGCCAACACAACCAACTCAGGCAGAATACTCCTGATTCCAAAAGCCAACAATGGCCTTATTTTATCAGCTTCCCACCTCACATTGCATTCACTTCAATAGAAGTCAATGGGGACAATAAGGTCCCTCAGTTTTTTTCTTCAAATGCTCCCTCTTTCTACTTCCCAAATGTTGGCACGTATGGTCCTTGTAGAGGGGCGCACGCGTGCTTGCTATAAATAACTCTCAGAGGGCTTCATTTATAGCTAGTATCAACACTAACTCCTCCATCCCATGGGCTATATTTATTAGGTCCCTAACACTGGACGCCAGGACATACTAAACAACACATGCCCACAGGGGGACACCAGGAACCCCCCTCCCTCTGGCGTCCCAGTGGTGGTGCTTGAACGAATGATGCAACACTACATCCCTCCCGTAACAAAGAGAAACAGAAACTAAACACAAACAGAACACTCATTAAATAGAGTGAAATGAACAGAAGAAAAATGGTCAGATGTGGTGAGGGCACTTGCTAGACCCCCAAAGCTTTACTGCCGGCTCCTCCTCTCTTTCAGCCAGCCACAAAATTTGTATACCGTCGAGACGGGACTGGGTTGGATCTCAGGTGATATTGCCCCTCACCGCTCCACTGGGCTGGTGCTTGAATGCCTTCAATAACTTCAGGGGTCTTGAACGCAATGACACTACGTTTGCAGGGAGGTGGCATAAGGACCGGTGTGGCAGCGCTAGTGGTGTTGGAAGCGATCTATCTGGTGCTGGGATGTCACTAAATCGCCTCTCCGCTGCCCCGTCGGGGATAGGCAGGCTGTCCAAAGGCGCACCTTCTCTGGCGTCATCATCTGGCAGCGCACCATTGTGTAATGGGGTGCTTTTTTGCATTGGGAGATGTTCCGGGTGACCGTCTCTGCTCCTTTCTTGGCAGTTACCATAGTGCCTTTGATTGTCCATGGTGGTGCTTCTAATGGTAGGCGGAACTTCTCTCCCGGGAATCGGTCCTTAACCAACACTTTGTCTCATATGTAAAAAGTGCTACACCTGGCATCCGCCGATGCGATGTGTACACATTGTTGCGTGCTCTTCGAGAATCGGAGCGATTCGAGGGGTGTTGATCTGCCCACAGGTGGTGGTGTGGAATGGTGTCCTTTACTATCTGCCCAAAACACAGTTGGCATGGGCAATGCCAGTGGTGGAGTGAGGCACAGGAATGTATAAATTGAGCTCTCCACATTCTTGGCTTCAGCAACAGCAATGCGGATGACTTTCATTAATGTCCTCCAAATCTTTCCACCTCCCCGTTGGCTCGGGGCCACCTCTGCATGATGCAACGAAGCTATGCATTCCATGAGTCTAGATATTCAGCCCACTCTTGGCTGTAGAATGGAGGGCCGTTGTCGGTATAGATTTCTCCGAACAGCCCATGAGAGGCCATGACCTTTTCGACCTTCTGGATGACTTCTGACGCTCATCTCCACTTCAGAATATCATGAGAATTCATCTGCAAGGATGAGTATATGTGAGCCATTGGGTAGACTGCCAAAATCTGCACTCACGCGCAGCTACAGGGTGATGGGTACTTCCTCTGTGATGACAGGTGCAGGGGGTTCAGGATGGCTGGCCGCTTGGCAGGCGGGAATGAGCTCTTCCACACGTTGATCTAGGGCAGGGAACCAGACCTTGCTTCTCAGCCTGTTTCTGGACTTTACCACCCCTTGGTGGGCAGCATGAGCTAAGAGGACAGCCCGGTGTCCCAGACTGCTGGGGAGGGCTAGCCATGGCTCTCGCATGAGACAGCCCCAGGCTGTCACTGAGAGTTCTTGCCGAACGTGATGTAAGGATCTGGAGTGTTAACTTCGCATCTTCAGTATGATGAGCAGAGTGGCAGTGGAGAGCACACCAGTTACCAGTTAGTACTGCTTGGATGATAATTTGTAGGTAGTCATCTCGTCCTATGGCCTCTACAATGTCCGATAGTGACTTGGGGATTGGTTTTGATCTCTAGACAACAAGGTGGGCATATTCCCCCGTGCCATGTGCTTCCTTTGCTTCAGAGGGGGTAACTGGCTTAGCATAGCATGACAGAAAGTCTGCAGGGTTGCGAGTGCCTGGCTGATACTCTATGGTAAAGTCGTACTACTGAAGCTGGAGGATCCATTTCTCAGCGGCGCTTTGGATGTGGACCCCCAGAATAACAGAATCAACGGTTTATAGTCAGTGAAGATGGAGTGCCTTTGTTCAGTAGGCGTGAGTGTCCGGCGGGCGCAGGGAACTGGGGCCCACTCTCCACAATCCTGTTGCTGGGACAGTACAGCTGCCAGCCTGGTGGGGCTGGCATCCACTGCTAGCTAGACTTGTTCTTGGGGTCGAAGTAAACTAAGGTTGTATCAGCGGAGAGGGCTTCTTTTGTGTTGCGAACTGCCAGTTCTTGCTCCCCCCATACCCACGGGTTGGTGGACTTGGTGAGTTCACAGAGGGGGCCCGTGATGCCCGACAGGTTCTTCATGAACCTTACACAATAAGTTACCATGCTGAGGAAACTGTGGACTCCTGACACAGAAGTGGGTGCTGGAGTGTCTTGAATGTCCCTCACTTTCGCCAGGTTGGGACCTATTCCCCGGTCAGAGAACTGGTAGCCGAAGAAGATGATGCTCTTCCTCAGAAACTCGCATTTTGCTGTGGGAAGAGTTAAGCTGTGATCTTTTAGCCTGGCAAATACAGCTCGCAGGTGAGTAAAATTACTGTCCAATGTCGGGCATGCACCAGGATATCATCTTTCACATTCAATACCCCAGGGAAGCTGGTCAACACTTCCTTGATCATGTGCTGGAAGTCTTCGGCTGTACTTGATATGCCAAAGTTCAGCCTGGTATACCGCCAGAAGGGGCGTGAGTCTGGGTGCAACGGTTTCCGGTGGTAGTCAGACCAGAGGCCCATTTTGGAGAACCATTTCGATCCTGAGAGTTCTCCAATGATGTCATCAATGGTAGGTGTCAGGTGGCGCACTTTTTTGACAGCCAGGTTGGGCACTCTCATGTCAATGCAGATCTGTACAGCATCAGGCTGTTTGGGCTTTTTCACCACCACAATGGGGGAGAACAAGGAGTTGGGCCAGTCACTCTTTCAATGATGCCTGCTTCCTCGAGGAGCCTCAGTTCCTTCTCCGCTTTGGGGGCGGAGATGAAAGGCCACCCATGGCTGGTGGAGTGCTAAGGTGTGATCAATTCATCGATATGCAGGCAGAAGGTCTTGCCGTCCAGTCACCCAATGCTGTATAACTTGCGTAAGCCTGTCGATATCACTTGTGTGAACACAGAATGTGAAGTGTACCCAATTGAGATCTTGGGTGGTTTGGCAACTCAGGAGGAATCCAGCACCTTCCCGGGATACATAGACCTTGGCTTTTGTGAATGTAATATGATGGGTGACCTCAGCATGGAAGCCTCTTGCCAACTACAGAGGCGAGTGGTTACCAAACGCATTAACCTTATTCTTGGGGGTGCGAAGGACAGGGGGTGCCGGCAGGTTGTTGTACAAATCCACAGCCATTAAGTTAATGGAAGCTCCAGCGTTGATTAGAGCGGTGATCAACACTGACTCCGCCTGTCCCTTGGGCTATATTTATTAGGTCCCCGTTGCTGGATGCCAGGACATACAAAACAACACACGCCCACAGGGGAACACCAGGAACCCCCTTCCCTCAGGCGTTCCCGTGGTGGTGCTTGAACGAATGATGCTGCACTACACTCCTGAGCCAACTCTGTTACTGTGTAACCAATTAAACAACTTTAGCTAGGCCCAGGCTGAGCTTTCCATGGCAACGTGTTGTGTTTATACTGTAATGCATTTGTCTAGTGTAGTGTTTACACTGTAACGCATTTGTCCCTCTTCTCACCCCGTACCTTCCCTCTCCCCTGTCATCAGCTGAGCGTTCTGGAATGTTGACAGATGCCAGCTGATGACCTTCGGGACAAGACCCTCCTCCCGGTTCTCCCCTCCTGACCTACAGCTGTGTTGAGCTTTCGGCTTAATAAAAGGCATTTACTTCAATCGCTCTTGGTGTATTCTTAACAAATTGGCGACGAGGATCAACACAGCGGAACCCGCACGCAGAAATTGGTGACATTTCGGAAAAAATAAAACAACATTGATGATGAATTAATTTTAGCAACCGGTATCACCAAGGAGGAATTGTACTGAAAAAAAAGGTCAGTGAATAAGTGGAGAGGATATATTCAAACTAAGGATTGATTAGAGAGCGGCGTTGTCAGCGTGGGAAGTTTCTTCCACAATTTGACTGAGTGACAGCTGATGATTAGACGTGTTGCAAAATTGAAGAGAAAGGCATCCTGAGTTTTAGGGAGGAATGTCGCGTATTGTTTGAGTATTCAAAGAACAGCCGCTTTAAAAGTTTCTGTGGTGTGATAGCGCGGCGCTGACTGAAAAACTCCTAACTGCCATCTGTCAACCGTCAGCTGGTAACTGTCAAACGCGCTTTCACCAACGAAGATAACTGTCATGTGGTGTATGACGCAGTGCGTAAGCGACGTAAGGTGGCCATTTTGAGTGTGTTCAACACAGGGAAGACACCGCCGGCATATCACCATTCGTTTTTTTTTTTCTGAATACACGCTCTGGCGCATGCATTCTTAAGCTAAAACAGAGAAGCAAAACAGCGATCGGCACAGCGCTAAGGCTAGCCTCCAGCATTTCAAGGGCACAGTGCGCTGCCTTAGAGCCACAATAAATGAAAAATAAAGAGGAAGCGTCCAGGAGTGGCAATCTGCGCTGATTGGCACAGCAACACTAATTAAAGGTACCATACAAAACCTTATGCAGCGAATGAATGTATTGACAACGTTTAATTCAAAATAATTACTACGCAAGTGTTTACTGAAAATCCTAGCCTTAGCAAATAAACAGAAAATGGCTACTGGTTTTTTGCTAAATTTAACACCACCTTCATCATTTTTAGCTGGGGGAGGAGAACCCTCCATCAAATGGGAAGAATGGAGAGAGCATTTTACAAACTTCATAGAAACAAATGAGGGTGAGGAAGATATAAAAGCAGAAATGAAGTATAAAATCTTGATGCACTGTTTGGGTGCAGGTGGAATAAAGGTTTTCAAACGGATCAACAAAAAAGTGAGGGCTGCAGATGAGGGAGATGTCTATGTAAATGCCATAGATGATCTTAATAGTTATTACAAACCCACCGTATGTGTAGGTGTGGACAGATATAGATTCTTTCATAGGAAGCAAGGTCAGAACGAATCTATTGATGACTTCGTTGCAGCATTGAAGAACTTAGCCATTACATGTCGATTCGGTGACCTTCACGATGAATTCATACGTGATCAAATTGTCATGCAAGGATCTAATGCTGACATACAGGACAATCTGTGGGCTAAAGGAGAGAATCCGTTACAAACTGTAATTGATATAGTCAGAAGAGCTGAACTCACAGGCAGATGCGCCAAAGCTGTGTTAGCAGAGAGTAAAGAGAAGAAAGAGGAAAACATTGTTGCCAAAGTGGGTGACAGAAAACCTAAAGATGGTAGAACTAATTACAGGGAAAAACCCAACAAAGACAGAAAATTCGAAAATTCGAGCAATGCTATTAGAAAATGCTACAGATGCGGCAGTTTGAATCACTTAGCAAATGATCGATACTGCCCAGCAAAAAGAGTAGATGCTCTTTTACGGAGTCATGGGTCATTTTCAGAAAGTTTGCCACAAAAGGTCACCCAAAACTGTAAAATATGTTGATAATGAGAACGACTCAGATTCTAATTGTTCAGATGAGGATGACATGAACATGTTTGTACTTAATGTTGATGATGATTATATTTATGAAGTAGATGAAGACAAGGAGGGAACGGTTAAGAAAAAACCAGTATGTGAAATGTGTATTGGGGTGTAAACGTATCAATTGTAGCAGACTCAGGTTCACCATACACAATTGTTAATGCAAAAGTGTGGAGGGAGACGTTTTTGCCCAAACTAGGTGAACAGTTAGAACCCCCAGACATTTCCATGAAAACATTTACTGGTGAACCAATTGATTTGGAGGGATTTAGAAAACTGAAGTTCGCGTTCAAAGGAAGAGACGCCTTATGCAAACTATATGTATCCAAGTCAGGTCCCTCAGTATTAGGATGGTTAGATCAAGGGAAGCTAGGGATTGTCCTCAACCCTAACAGTGATGAACCGGTTCTCATTATAGAAAGTGAGGACGAAATTAGCAAAGAAGTCAAACTAAGATTCCCAAAAGTGTTTGCAGACTCCATTGGACCTTACAAGGGTTTTGAACATGAAATTTGTGTGAAGAAAGACGCCATTCCTGTAATACATAAGGTTAGGAATGTTCCGTTCTCCATAAGAGAAGGGGTGAAGGACCATTTAGAAAAATTACTTCAGGATGACATTATTGAGAGAGTTGATTCCTCAGAATGGGTCGCCCCCATGGTTGTGGTTAAACGCCCCAATGGGCGGTTGAGATTGTGCATTGATTTCCGCGATCTCAACGAGAATATCCTAGTAGATCAATTCCCACTCCCACGAATTAAAGAAATGGTAGCATGTACAAAAGGAGTAAAGTATTTTTCGACAATAGATCTTAAAGCAGCATACCATCAGATTCCCTTGCACTCAGAGAGCAGAACCCTAACCACTTTCATCACCCCTTTCGGGTGTTTCCGCTTTAAGAGAGTTCCTTTTGGTTTGGCATCTGCGGCTGCCATGTTCCAGAGGCTAATGCAGGAGACTTTCAAGGGGGTGGAAGGCATTCTGATATTCCAGGATGACATATTAGTCATGGGAAAAACTAAAGAAGAACATAATGATAAACTTATGCAAATACTAGAAATCCTGGACAAAAAGGGTCTCACAGCTGAATATAGCAAATGCAAGTTTGCACGTTCAGAGGTAAGCTACCTAGGACACTCTATCTCAGCTGAGGGAATCAAACCAAAAAAAGAATTGCTAGATGCAATTTTAAATGCCCCAGAGCCAAGAAATAAAGATGAACTTCGCTCTTTCCTAGGCCTCATAGAATTCTATTCAAAATTCATAGAGAGGTTTTCTGCTAAAACATTTGTATTGAGACAGTTACTAAAAAACAAAAACAGATTTATATGGTCAGATGAATGCGGTAAAAATTTTGCATGCTAAAGAAGGACATATGCACTGCCCCACCTTTGCAAGGATTTGACCCATTGTTAAAGAGTATTGTAACAACCGATGCAAGTGGGAGAGGATTAGGTGCTGTCCTAACCCAAATTGATTCAAAAGGTACTGAATGCACTATAGCATTTGCCTCACGTTCACTGACTCCGACAGAAGAAAGGTATTCTGTCATTGAACGTGAGGCATTGGCTTGCGTTTGGGGATTGGAACACTTCCGGCAATTCATATGGGGAAGCAAAGTTATCTTGAGAAGTGACCACAAACCTCTAACAAAAGTTTTAACCACCAAGGGATTGTATACAGCTTCACCAAGACTGGCAAGGATGTCTGTGAGACTATTTGATTATGACTATGAAGTACAATATGTACCAGGCGTAAGGAATGTAGTAGCTGATTTCCTGAGTAGGATGCCTGTTTTGGTACAAGAATCCAAATGTGAATCTGATGAGAAATTCTGGGTTGCCAGTGTCCATGAGGAGACGCATGGCATTTCAATTGAGGAATGGTTAACTGAACAAAGTAATGATCAGACATTATGCACAGTGGGTAACATGATAATGAATGGATGGCCGTTGAAGAAAAATGTAAAAAGAATTGTTACCTTACTGGGAAGTGAAGGATGAACTCTCAATTGAAGAGGGATTGCTTTTAAGGAGTGGCAAAGTAATTCCACCAGCCAAACTCAGACATACCATTCTAGAATTATGCCATGAAGGACATTTGGGTATAGGCAAAACCAAGAGCAGGATCAGAAACTCATATTGGTGGCCAGGGGTGGATATTGCCACAGAGAGAGTTGTGAGGGATTGTATACAATGCACCAACTCAGACAAGTCTATGGTCACGTTCAGACCCCCACTCCATCCCATTCCATGCCCAAACATGCCATGGGAAAGAATAGGAATAGACATCATGGGACCCATTACAGAACAGAGTGTACAGGTTTACGCCATAGTACTTATAGACCATTTCTCAAAATGGCCAGAGGTGGGTTTTGTGAACAAAACGGACACCCAGAGTGTTCTACAATTTCTTGACAATGTATTCATAAGGGAAGGGCTACCCAAATGCATTGTCAGTGACAATGGCCCCCAGTTCACCTCAGAATTATTTATTAACTATTTAAAAAGAAACAAGATCACACACAAAACAACGTCAGTTTACCACCCAGCCGGCAATGGTGCCGTAGAAAGGTTTAACAGGGTCATTAAGGGTATAATACAACTGGCCACTAACAACAATCTCGTGTGGAGAAATGAAATTGGCAAAACATTGTGGGCTTACCGCATAACACCATGCAATAGCACCGGTCATAGCCCATTCGAGCTTATGAGAGGGAGAACACCCATGTCCAAGGACAATGTGGGTTGGCAAACTGCAGCAAAAAGGGCTGAGTGGTCACCAGACATGGTTAAACGCAGATTACAAAAGAATCAATTAGAATGTAAAGCCCGCTATGACATGAAACACAGCTGCAAACCTGTAAAGGTGTCTGTGGGAGAAATGGTGTGTGTTAAAACGAGTGGGTTCATAGCCAAAGGTAAGAACAAGTTTTCACAACCCCTCATGGTGAAAAAAGTGTTTTGTAATTCAGCTCTATTGAGCGATGGAAGAGTGTGGCATTTCTCAAGGTTAGCCCCAGGCAAGCACAGTGGAACTAATGGAGAAGGAATGGTTGTGCATAGATCCGCTAAAGGCGGAAGGAGTGAATTCTGGGAAGAGGAGGACGATGGGGATGTTCCACAGAGCACCCAGGGTTCGGCCTCAACGGGCCACAGTGAGTGTATACCTGTCAATGATGAAAAAGGAACTGTAAGTACAAGGTGTGGACGCAGGGTTGTGCCCCCGAGTAGATTGGATGACTTTGTATGTGAATAATCATATATCTGTCATTACTGCTTCCTCAAGGAGGGAGATGTGTTGTGTTTATACTGTAATGCATTTGTCTAGTGTAGTGTTTACACTGTAACGCATTTGTCCCTCTTCTCACCCCGTACCTTCCCTCTCCCCTGTCATCAGCTGAGCGTTCTGGAATGTTGACAGATGCCAGCTGATGACCTTCGGGATAAGACCCTCCTCCCGGTTCTCCCTCCTGACCTACAGCTGTGTTGAGCTTTCGGCTTAATAAAAGGCATTTACTTCAATCGCTCTTGGTGTATTCTTA
>CAWUFW010024276.1:60000-63066 GCA_963921515.1 Calotriton arnoldi | reverse complement strand
CTAGTTTGCCCTGAGTTTCTTTTAGGATTATCCTGGGGACCACCACCCCCAGGGCCGGCTCCTGCAGTGTCCCGGGGTGCCTACCCCCGGGACACTGCTGTTTGCAATGACAGGACGGGAGCCTCGCGGCTCCGTCCTGTCATTGCAAACTTGCTTGGATATTGGAAGAGAGAGCAGGAAACCTGCTCTCTCTTCCAATATCCAAAGCCGATTAGCTTTCCACATGGGGAGCTGCATCTTAGCAGCTCCCCATGTGTAGCAATGCCGGCTCCCGTAGGACACGGGGAGCCGGCGGGACTGTGGGGGATTGGGGACCCCCACAGTCCCCAACGAGAGGGCCAGCCCCGGGGATGGGGTCCCCGGGGCAAGTAGTGGCCCGGGAGGGGGCCACGCGGCCCCCTCCCCAAAAAAAAAAAATTTAAAAAATAAAAACGATCGGGCCCGCAGGCCCCGCCCCTTCCTTTACCACTCTGCAAACGCGCCCCTGGCGCGTTTGCAGAGGGGAACGAATTCCCTTGAATACTGGGGGTCCCTGGGGCCAACTAGCCCACCAGGAACCTCCAGTATGCCCAGGGGCTGCCTTACAGAGAGGTGTACAGAGGCCACGCCCCTTTTTACACCTCTCTGCAACGCAGCTCTATGGCGCTTTGGAGGTATATGGTGGGCTAGTTGGACTCCGGGGACCCTCAGGATTCAAGGGGACTTAATCCCCCAACTTAAAACGCGCCACGGGGTGCGTTTGCACAGTGGTGAAGGGAGGGGCGGGGCTTGAGGTGACATGTGTGCAAACAGGCTCCGTGGCGCGTTTTAAGATGGGGAATTAAATCCCCTTCAATCCTGAGGGTCCCTGGGGCCAACTAGCCCAACAGGTACATCCAGAAAGCGCCACAGAGCTGCGTTGCAGAGAGGTGTAAAGGGGTGTGGCCTCTCTACACGTCTCTGCAACGCAGCCCCCTGGCGCATATTGGAGGTTCCTGGTGGTCTAGTTGGCCCCTAGGGACCCTCAGGATTCAAGGGAACTTAATCCCCCAACTTAAAACGCGCCACGGGCGCGTTTGCAAAGATGTCACCTCAGGCCCCGCCCCTCCCTTCACCATTGTGCAAATATTCCTCTAAAATCAGCCGAAATAGGAATTCCGATTTACTCACCTGTTATAAGGAGAGACCTCAGTGCTGTATCTTTCAGCCCAGTACTGGTCCTGAAAAGTAATTTTAACCGTACTTACCGGTAACTTGAATTTCCTTCATAGGCTAACATTGACTGGTTTCACTTGGAAATTCTTCTAAGTGTGGAGTTTTGGAACTTTAAAATATTCCTCTAAAATCAGCCGAAATACGAATTCCGATTTACTCACCTGTTATCAGGAGAGACCTCAGTGCTGCATCTTTCAGCCCAGTACTGATCCTCAAAAGTAATTTTAACCGTACTTACCGGTAATTTGAATTTCCTTCATAGGCTAACATTGACTGGTTTCACTTGGAAATTCTTCTAAGTGTGGAGTTTTGGAACTTTAAAATATTCCTCTAAAATAAGCCGAAATACGAATTCCGATTTACTCACCTGTTATCAGGAGAGACCTCAGTGCTGCATCTTTCAGCCCAGTACTGATCCTGAAAAGTAATTTTAACTGTACTTACCGGTAACTTGAATTTCCTTCATAGGCTAACATTGACTGGTTTCACTTGGAAATTCTTCTAAGTGTGGAGTTTTGGAACTTTAAAATATTCCTCTAAAATCAGCCGAAATACGAATTCCGATTTACTCACCTGTTATCAGGAGAGACCTCAGTGCTGCATCTTTCAGCCCAGTACTGATCCTGAAAAGTAATTTTAACCGTACTTACCGGTAACTTGAATTTCCTTCATAGGCTAACATTGACTGGTTTCACTTGGAAATTCTTCTAAGTGTGGAGTTTTGGAACTTTAAAATATTCCTCTAAAATCAGCCGAAATACGAATTCCGATTTACTCACCTGTTATCAGGAGAGACCTCAGTGCTGCATCTTTCAGCCCAGTACTGATCCTGAAAAGTAATTTTAACCGTACTTACCGGTAACTTGAATTTCCTTCATAGGCTAACATTGACTGGTTTCACTTGGAAATTCTTCTAAGTGTTGATTTTTGAAACATACAAATATTCCTCTAAAATCAGCCGAAATCCGAATTCTGATTTACTCACCTGTTATCAGGAGAGACCTCAGTGCTGCATCTTTGAGCCCAGTACTGATCCTGAAAAGTAATTCTAACCGTACTTACCAGTAACTTGAATTTCCTTCCATAGGCTAACATTGACTGGTTTCACTTGGAAATTCTTCTAAGTGTGGAGTTTTGGAACTTTAAAATATTCCTCTAAAATCAGCTGAAATACGAATTCCGATTTACTCACCTGTTATCAGGAGAGACCTCAGTGCTGCATGTTTCAGCCCAGTACTGATCCTCAAAAGTAATTTTAACCGTACTTACCGGTAACTTGAATTTCCTTCATAGGCTAACATTGACTGGTTTTCAGCAAAAAGTTTCAAAGTGTTGATTTTCACAAACTACAAATATTCCTTAAAAATCGCCTGTATGACTTAAACGCATTCTTTCAACTGTTTACAGGAGATGCACCAGTGCTGGATCCAGGATCCAACACTGAGTAAGAAAAAGTAACGATAACAGTTTTTACCTGCTAAGTGAATTTCCTTCCATAGGATAACATTGGTGATTCTATGAGAAAAAGTTTCAAAGTGTCAACTTTTAAAATACAATAATATTCCTTAAAAATCACGACTGTAACCAAAACGCTTTTACTCAACTGTTTACAGGAGATGTACCAGGACTGAATCTAGGATCCAGTCCTGTGGTTACAAAAGTAATCCATAAAGTAACTAATTGCATTTAACTAGAAATTCACATTGAGCTGAATGTTGCATTGTGTTTGAAAATGTGTTGCCCATTGCAACAACTGTAACTACTGTACTTAAAAGTCTATTGCCTATCTGCAAAGTATTTAAACTAAAGTAATTCATTCTGAGAAAGTATTTTTTGTAATGTAATGTGTAATGTAATTACAATGTAATTTGA
>CAWUFW010024276.1:52500-55000 GCA_963921515.1 Calotriton arnoldi | reverse complement strand
ATTATTTCTGCTAGAAATAGCCTATTGGAAAGAACATCGGTCTATATTGACTTCTTCCTGCAGGAGCATGTCCAGCAGTTAAAATCTTATATACGTGACACAGGAGACTTTTTGGCAAAAATGTTGGATTTTAAGTGGCAAACGGACTATTTACTCATTACACTTGATGTTACCTCACTCTATACATCTATCCGACATATGGATGACCTAAGGGCAATACAGTTTTATTTGTCTCGTAGAGGTTCCAATTTCACCAGGCACACTGACATGTTGATTAAGATGGCTGAATTTTGTTTAAATAATAACATTTTTTTGTTCCAAGGTTCACTGTTTCAGCAGTTAAGAGGTGTAGCCATGGGAGCCAGCTTCTCCCCAGTTACGCATGTCTTCACATG
Organism: Calotriton arnoldi; assembly: GCA_963921515.1. Taxonomy (NCBI): domain Eukaryota; kingdom Metazoa; phylum Chordata; class Amphibia; order Caudata; family Salamandridae; genus Calotriton; species Calotriton arnoldi. The sequence goes on along the minus strand of CAWUFW010024276.1, from coordinate 54,605 downwards.
GGCTGGTGGGAGGAGCTGGTTCTCATGAAGGAACACACCAAGTACATGAACCACAATGTCAAAACCTGGTGGCGATTTATTGATGATCTCTTCTTAGTGTGGCAGGGTACTCAGAAGGAAGCAAAAACATTTGTGAAAGAGCTCAACGTTAACCAACTCAATCTGCAATTTACTGCATCCATTAGTAAAACTACGGTTAACTTCTTGGATGTAGAGCTGTACACAAATGGAGATAGATTAGAGACTAAACTTCACAGAAAAGCTACTGCTGGCAATGCAATTCTGCATGCCAGCAGTGCTCACCCAGGCCACCTAATACAAAGTATTCCCTATGGTGAATTGCTGCGGTTAACACGAATATGCAGCAATGACCATGATTTAAAATTGGCACAAAATGACTGTATATCAAGGTTCAAGGAAAGAGGCTACACTAAGAAATGTTTAGAACCAGCTCTGGCAAAAAGTAATTTGATATCTAGGGAGGTCTTCTTGACTAAACAAAATTCGAATATAAACGAACAAGCAAATGATGCTGAGAATTTTAGATTTATTTTGAAATTCAACAAACAAGAAAAGGCAGTCAAAAGCATCATAAATAGAAATTGGCATCTCATTCATGCAGATCCGGTAATTGGGGGAGCTGTTCCCAAAAAACCTTCTATCACTTATAGCAAGGCACCTTCAATGAAGGACGTCTTAGTCATAAATGATCCCTGTTGTACCCAAGTAAAAAACAGTACATGGTTGAATCAAAGAGCTGGGTTCCATAAGTGGAGGACATGCAAAGCCTGTCAACACGGAGCAAACACTACATCCTATGAAACTCCGTTTGGCGGCCAAATTAGAAAAATTGAGAAGTCCTTGAACTGCAAAACAGATCATGTGGTATATGTGCTGGAGTGCCCTTGTGGATTAAAATATGTAGGAAGTACAATCCTGCAGGGACACAAAAGGGTACTCCAGCACATAAGGGCCATCAAGAATAATGATCAGGCTTATCCAGTAGAACGCCATTTTAATGAAGTCCATGGGGGTAACTCAAAAGATCTTAAATATTTCTTGATAGATTCAGTCCTAGCAACTAAAAGGGGAGGGGATCGAGAAAAAGCTCTTTGCAAACTAGAAATGTTTTACATATTGAATCTCGACACCAAATACACCCTAAAGGGCTGAATGCTACAGAGGAATTACATGCCAGCCTGCTTGGATAAAAATTGCAATGATGAAAAGTACAGTTAACAGTATTAGGTTTATCACTCAAGGAGTCATCTTAATATTTAATATTAAATAGCAATATGCTATATATCAAGGCCAACATCCTCCTCATACTTTTAAATAAATTTTAGCTAGATAGGTTCTTAAGCACTGATAAGTTATAGGCACTAGACACTTTATTTTATTCAATTTTGCACATGGTAACACTATTGGACAACTAAGGCGATACAGTGAACAAGAACAGATTCTTTTGATCTCGGGTTGAGTGGTAAAGCAATATGGAATTGTTGATTATATGTGGATCGTGAAAAAGTTTTAGTATTGGCAATGTATGAAATCGGGTATTTATACCGGTATGAGCATTCATGAATTTTTATACCAGCCAATATTTATGTATTTATAACAAAGAGGATTTATCCAGTTATTTATCGTTTATTTGTATACATATTTATATATATTTATTTATTTATATATTTATATGTTTTAATAATGTGATTATATAAAATAGACTTAGGTCTTGTTTAAAAACAAAAATTGCATTTCCACACGCTGCAATTCTTCTATGTCCATGAATTTTAAGCACTGAGTCATGTGTGCATTGACAAAAAAAGAAAGAAAGAAATGGCAACTATTTTAACGAACCACTGTGCTATTAGCGCGTCATGTGATCAAGTCCCCTGCGAGGGACGAAACGCGTCATGGCTAACATGGTCTGTTGGGAGCAATAACAATAAAATAGCCAACAGTAAAGAATTACCGGGTCCGTGCTCTTTCTTCAGCCGACAAAGTGAGCGAGAAGGGAAGGAGTTGTTCTGCATACACATATATATATACACACACATATATATACACATATATATACACACACATACATATATATATACACATAC
>CAWUFW010024276.1:42500-47500 GCA_963921515.1 Calotriton arnoldi | reverse complement strand
TGAACTGATCCTCCCAGTGGATGCCGTCAATCACTGTTAGAAAATGCGTAGTGTCCCTGAGATAGGCAGGTAATCCGACCACAAAAGGTCTTAAATAGTGGTCAATAAATCTGGAAGTGTTTTCCAAAAATGATCGCATGGAGGAGACTATCGGTCTCCCCGGGGGATTGATGGGGTCCTTATGAAGCTTGGGCAATAGATATAAAATAGGAATTTTTGGATGTGGGCATTTCAGATAGTTGTATTCTTCCCACTCCAATAGTCCTCTTTCCCTCCACTCAACCAGCATTTCACCAAAATGCATGTTAGATTTCACAATTTCGGTCTTATTGGAAATACAATAACAGTTTACATCATTGAGTTGTCTCAGCCCTTCTGACAAATATTTGTCTTTGTCTAGGACAACAACATTACCGCCTTTGTCAGACTGGCGTATTACAATAGAGCTGTCCTATTTTAAATTTTCCAATGCTAGTATCTGGTCCAGTCTAAGATTTTTCTTATATGAGGGAGTTTTCTTGTGCCGGATTCTTTTTAAGTCACTTAGTACACCCCTCTCAAACACCTCTATAGCATCACATTGGACATTGGGTAAGAACACCGATTTCGGTTTGAATTTACTACCTGGATTAATACCTAATTCCAGCTCCAAATCCTGTAAATTCAAAGTTACATTATCAAAGTTACATCATTCTCTAAAGACGCCAAAGTATGCAAAGTCTCAATATCCTCAATGTTTAGATTATTCAACGGTACCATGCCCCCCCCAATCATGCAACTCACTGGTGAGGGCATGTTACGAAGGGTAAATATAATTGGAGTACTTACCGGACTTTGCCAATCCCCCACCCTATGATTAAGGTGCATACGCACCGAAACGCGTTAGGGACAGGAACTAGTTGGGTCTGTGTTCGTGGTTCCAGGCAATAAAGATTTGTGAAAATCATTCCTCGTGGAGTAGCGTCTCTATGATCTGGGGCACCTGGTGTAATGGATGTACGCGGCAGGCTCCAAGCCGCGGGAGATGCACCGCCTGCTAAACACAGGACTGCAAGGCTGTGAATCTTCACAGCCTGCCAGCACGAGGAATTAACCTAAGGGAACCAGGAAAACAGACCTGAAGCCCACTGGAGGGCTATGAACATTGTATCAAATCAGGGAGAAAGAAGATTTTGGCATAATTACGGACCCTACTTGAAGGGCAGAATTGGACTTCGATTCCCAGCATGCAACTCACTGGTGAGGGCATGTTACGAAGGGTAAATATAATTGGAGTACTTACCGGATTTTTGCCAATCCCCCACCCTATGATTAAGGTGCATGCGCACCAAAACGCGTTAGGGACAGGAACTAGTTGGGTCTGTGTTCGTGGTTCCAGGCAATAAAGATTTGTGAAAATCATTCCTCGTGGAGTAGCGTCTCTATGATCTGGGGCACCTGGTGTAATGGATGTACACGGCAGGCTCCAAGCCGCGGGAGATGCACCGCCTGCTAAACACAGGACTGCGAGGCTGTGAATCTTCACAGCCTGCCAGCACGAGGAATTAACCTAAGGGAACCAGGAAAACAGACCTGAAGCCCACTGGAGGGCTATGAACATTGTATCAAATCAGGGAGAAAGAAGATTTTGGCATAATGACGGACCCTACTGGAAGGGCAGAATTGGACTTTGATTCCCAGCATGCAACTCACTGGTGAGGGCATGTTACGAAGGGTAAATATAATTGGAGTACTTACCGGACTTTGCCAATCCCCCACCCTATGATTAAGGTGCATGCACACCGAAACGCGTTAGGGACAGGAACTAGTTGGGTCTGTGTTCGTGGTTCCAGGCAATAAAGATCTGTGAAAATCATTCCTCGTGGAGTAGCGTCTCTATGATCTGGGGCACCTGGTGTAATATATATGTATATATATGTATATATATATATATATATATATATATGCATATATATATATATATGTATGTATATATATATATGTATGTGTATATATATGTATATATATGTATATATGTGTATATATATGTGTATATATATGTATATATATGTGTATATATATATGTATGTGTATATATATGTGTATATATATAAGTATGTGTATTTATATATGTATATGTATATATATGTATATATATATATGTATGTGTATATATATATGTATATGTATATATATATATATGTATATATATATATATTCACTGAAAAAACCATAGGTTTCAGGCACGTTATAGTTAGAAATTAGCATTTAAAAAACCTTACAAATTCACTGAAAAAACCATAGGTTTTAGGGACAGTTATAGTTAGTTGGACATTGCACTCGTACAAAACCCGTGAAATTCCCCCGTTATAGTTAGTTCAGCTAACTATAACTCGCACCCCGCAATGCACTGCTGATGACGTCACATATTACATCACTCATGACATGGTCAGTAACATCACTGATGACATCACTGATGACATCTCAAATGACATCACTGATGACATCACTGATGACATCATCCACGTGATAATCTGATGCACCTCCTCACACCCTAATATAACCTTTGATACACCCACTCTAAATTACAGACTGCCATTCGCAAAACCATAGACACTCCAACACCAATAACTACATACCCACTCACTGATTCTTAGGTCTACACACACATCCACTCACTCACCCGTACAGTCACTCATACTTACGGTCACTCAGTACAGGACTATCATATGCACTCATACTCCTATATAGACACTCAAACACCGCCACTCATCCATAGAGGTACTCACACACCTAGTCAGTCATGCAAATAATTAAACACACTGCCATTTACTCACCTATACAGTTATACACACACCAGCTCACTTACTCATACAAATACTAGCACATTCTTACGCTCTGATACAATCACTGATACAAGCACACACTCATCCATACAGTCACTCTCACAATCACACACTCTCGCTTATAGCTATTTATATACTCCAACACACATATATACTGCCTTTCACATATGTAGTTACTCACACATGTACCACTGGGACATACATTCACTCACTAACACACTCTTACACACACTTACCCACCCATACAGTCTATCACAGATGCACTCTTAAAACCATCCACCCAGTGAATCACCCACTCACACATCTATGCACAGTCGCACACACCCCACCCACACAAACACTCAGGCACCCATACAGATACTCAGACAACCAATCAATAACTCATATAGACACTCATGTAGCTATTCACAAACCCATGCAGCCACTTACACAGCAACAGACAGACGGATACAGACATTCACCCAGTTTAGTCACTAACCCATGCATTCAGTAAGATACGTTTAATCACTCACTTATAGAGTTAGTCACGCACCTACTAAATCATCCATACAGACACTTATACACCCACTCATTCTTCAATACGCCTTTCCCTATATATATTAAAAATATTTAAACTTTACAGAAACACACAGTCACTGGATGATGTCATCAGTGATGTCATTTGTAATGTCATCAGTGATATCACTGACCATGTCATGAGTGATGTAATATGTGACGTCATCAGCAGTGCATTGCGGGGCGCGAGTTATAGTTAGCTGAACTAACAATAACGGGGGAATTTTACGGGTTTTGTATGAGTGCAATGTCCAACTAACTATAACTGTCCCTAAAACCTATGGTTTTTTCAGTGAATTTGTAAGGTTTTTAAATGCTAATTTCTAACTATAACGTGCCTGAAACCTATGGTTTTTCAGTGAATTTCAAAGGTTTTTTAAATGCTAATTCCTAACTATAACATGTCTGAAACCTATGGTTTTTTTGAGTGAATTTCAAAGGTTTTGTAAATGACAATTTTTAAATGTATTAATTGTTATATTTATTTTTTTGATACTGATTTACTACATTTTTTTAAACTATTTATTTTTAGATATTTTATTTTTTAAATTACATTGTAATTACATTATACATTACATTACAAAATATACTTTCTCAGAATGAATTACTTTAGTTTAAATACTTTGCAAATAGGCAATAGACTTTTAAGTACAGTAGTTACAGTTGTTGCAATGGGCAACACAATTTCAAACACAATGCAACATTGAGCTCAATGTGAATTTCTAGTTAAATGCAATTAGTTACTTTATGGATTACTTTTTCTAACCACAGGACTGGATCCTAGATTCAGTCCTGGGACATCTCATGTAAACAGTTGAGTAAAAGCGTTTTGGTTACAGTAGTGATTTTTAAGGAATATTATTGTATTTTAAAAGTTGACACTTAGAAACTTTTTCACATAGAATCACCAATGTTATCCTATGGGAGGAAATTCACTTAGCAGGTAAGTAGTGTTATCGTTACTTTTCTTACTCAGTGGTGGATCCTGGATCCAGCACTGGTGCATCTCCTGTAAACAGTTGAAAGAATGCGTTTAAGTCATACAGGCGATTTTTAAGGAATATTTGTAGTTTGCGTAAAATCGACACTTTGAAACTTTTCTGCTGAAAACCAGACAATGGATTCCTATGGAAGGAAATACAAGTTACTGGTAAGTACGGTTAAAATTACTTTTCAGGATCAGTACTGGGCTCAAAGATGCAGCACTGAGGTCTCTCCTGATAACAGGTGAGTAAATCGGAATTCGTAGTTCGGCTGATTTTAGAGGAATATTATAAAGTTCCAAAACGCCACACTTAGAAGAATTTCCAAGTGAAACCAGTCAATGTTAGCCTATGGAAGGAAATTCAAGTTACTGGTAAGTACGGTTAGAATTACTTTTCAGGATCAGTACTGGGCTCAAAGATGCAGCACTGAGGTCTCTCCTGATAACAGGTGAGTAAATCGGAATTCGTTGTTCGGCTGATTTTAGAGGAATATTATAAAGTTCCAAAACTCCACACTTAGAAGAATTTCCAAGTGAAACCAGTCAATGTTAGCCTATGGAAGGAAATTCAAGTTACTGGTAAGTACGGTTAAAATTACTTTTCAGGATCAGTACTGGGCTCAAAGATGCAGCAC
>CAWUFW010024276.1:0-37500 GCA_963921515.1 Calotriton arnoldi | reverse complement strand
GGAATACATCATCCAAAGGTTGCCCAAAATCGGAGACGCACACGACGACAAGCAGACACCAAGCTTCTCAGCTGAGTCTTTATTTAGCAACCGGCAAGCATAACAGGATATTTCCTCCGCCTCACCCAACGCGTTACGGAGCTCCCATGCTCCTTGATCACGGGTCGTGGCTGTTTCTATGCAGTTGCGTAGGAAGGTAGTCTCTAATTAGGCAAATGTCCCGCCCTCCAATGGGCTCCTATATTGCTATGCTTCTTGGGTTGCGTTGGGTGAGGCGGAGGAAATATCCTGTAATGCTTGCCGGTTGCTAAATAAAGGCTCCGCTGAGAAGCTTGGTGTCTGCTTGTCGTCGTGTGCGTCTCCGATTTTGGGCAACCTTTGGATGATATATACATACATACATACATATACACATACACATACATACATATAAATATATATACACATATACATACATATAAATATATATACACATATACATACATATAAATATATAAACACATATACATACATATAAATATATATACACATACATACATATAAATATATATACACATACATACATATAAATATATATACACATACATACATATAAATGCGGCCAAAGATATATTGGAAGTACAGTGAATAAACTAAAATTGCGCATCCTACAACATTTGCGAGCCATATTGAACAAGGACTTTGCGTATGTGATGGCCAAACATATCTGGAGAGAGCATGAAGGGATTTTAGATAAAAACACACTCTCGTACTCTGGTATTGAACATATAACAACGAATATCAGAGGGGGAGACAGAGAGTTGTTATTGAGACGTGCAGAATCAAGATGGATTGTCAATTTGGGTACAGAGATGCCGTGGGGCCTGAATGCGGATGCGGAACTATACACCTTCTTGTAACAATGTTGATCATTTAACCTGCCTTAGACATGTCTTAAAACTTGGTATCTTTGGGTTTTAAGTGTACCGCAATTTTAATCAATGGGCCCAGTTATTGTGTTTTATCTCCCTCCTTCTGACAATCTCTCTTTTTATAACTTTTTATCACCTTATAGAGCACCGTATATGTGCAATTGTTGCATTAGGTATTATTTCTTGAAATGGCGAGCAAGTTGATCATTTAAGGGCTTATATTTTCAAGTGAATAATGATGAAGTATATCTGAACATAATTTTTTCCATTAACAGACATTAATGAAGGAGTTTCACTCCATTATATATCGATCAGCAATGTATACATCTGATAATGTGGATTTTAATGGTCCAGTGGGAAATTTGTTTGGAATAAAAAAGTTGAGGTAATATTATATAGAGTAGAAAACGGAAAAGTTTCTACGAATAAGCACTAAGCACTTTATATTTATGATGTAAATACATAGTACTGAAAGGCATAGTAAGTTAAGAGTGGGTTTTATAGAACCCATCTTTTTGAATATAATGCTTTTAGTGACCTCCTCGTTTTAGATCTTTTTAGATTTTTTCACTTGTTGATAGAGGACATTTGCACTTTGTACTTGTACAAGCACAGGCACTTTAGACCATCCTGGCACTTCTTGCAGATTCTTCCCTGGAGCCCAGGAAATATGCACATTGCACCTTTCGGTAGTGTTTGTCATTTTTATTAGCATATAAATTTGAATCTAGAAGTAAGAACATATAAATAAACTTGAAGCAATGTAAGGGGTGTTATTAGGGATTGAATTAAAAGAGTAGCATGATGTTTTGGGAGAGATCGAACTATTATACATAATCGACATAATACTGGAAGTCTGGGGCTCTTTTGATTATTAATAAGAAAATGACATAAATGTGAAAGATTAGATGGTGTACTTCACAAATTGATAATATGTATTTATTCATGTCACTTTGAAAAATAGAGAAAGAATGTAAAGTAACATAAAGCTATTTTGTTTATGTCTAAACTATACATGATTCCAATTTTGAACGTGGCTCCTTTAAGAAATTGACCTTGTTTTTTAATTGGTGGTGGGGGAAATGAACTATGCTTCCCTTTAAATGGACACGTTGTTAGCACACTTTGGACCCAGTAGAAGGCGCAAGCCGAAACGCGTAGGTCATCGTTCTGTATGCACCCCTGCACTTAGCTTGTGAAGGCTTCGTATGAAGAGGCTCTTTGTCATATCTTATTAAAGCCCTTTTGAAGTCAGTTCCTGTAAGTGCTGTGCTTCATTTTGCCCTGGTAAACGTGTGGAAAGCTGAGCCCGAGTGGAGGGCAACCATTTGGAGCAAATGTGCAACATATAAATATATATACACATATACATACATATAAATATATATACACATATACTTACATATAAATATATATACACATATACATACATATAAATATATAGTATTATTTATCAAGAAGACCTATTGAATATCTGCAACACAACAGAATGCTATTGGACATGTTGATCTTTTGTCTGGAAAATAATTTCTTTTTATTTAATAAGCAGATGTTCCAACAAATACAGGGTGTTGCCATGGGAGCCAGTTTCTCCCCCAGTTATGCGTGCATGTTCATGGGCTGGTGGGAGGAGCTGGTCCTACGGAAGGAGTATGATTCCATTTATGAGGGAAAAGTAATATCCTGGTTGCAATATATTGATGACCTGATGATTATATGGAATGGAACTGTGACAGAAGCCAATGATTTTATTACTTCTATCAATGTTAACAACGTGAATCTTGCATTTACATTTGATATAAGTGAAGAATGTGTTTCATTTTTAGATGTAAAAGTCACAGTAGTTAACAATATTTTAACAACTTCCCATTTTCATAAAAAAACGGCTGGCAACACCTTGTTGCATGCGTCAAGCGCGCACCCCCCTCATCTAATCCACAGCATCCCCTATGGGGAGATGCTGCGGCTTCGCAGGATTTGTAGCAATGCCCTAGAGTTAGAAAAACATCAATCTGAAAGTAGGGAACGATTCTTGCAGCGGGGTTACAGCTCTAACGCAATTGAGACAGCCATCCGTAAATCTAGGGCAATGGCCAGAGAAGATCTTTTACTGTACAGGGACAGGTTTCAAAAGGTCAGTGAGATAGATTCAAGCAATTCCAAAGAGCCGGTGAGATTAATCTTAACATTTTGTCGACAGGAACGCCAATTACGCAAGATTATACACCGCAATTGGCATATAGTTAAAGAAGATCCTACTATAGGAAGTTCCCTCCCCGGATTCCCCTCTATCACATTCAGGAAATCAGTATCTATGGCAAACGTTTTGGTCAAGAGTAGTCCAGAACACAAGAAAGTAGAAAGTTGGCTGACTGCTAGAAAAGGGTTCTTCAAATGTACAAATTGTAAGGCATGTGCACATGGAGAGAATAGAACCTCATATATGATCTGCGTTCAACGACAAGCCCCAAAATATCAAATTTCATCTGACTTGTAAGACTGAATTTGCAGTCTATGTCTTAGACTGTAGCTGTAATTTGGTTTACGTGGGGAGTACTAAGCTACCAGTGCACAAACGGGTTTTACAGCACATTAGGGCAATTAACAATAATGACCCTAATTACCCGGTAGCACGACATTTTAAAGAACATCATAATAACAACCTCAAACATCTCAAGTACTACGTCATAGATACTGTCCCGATACAGAGAAGGGGTGGTGACAGAGAAGGGAAACTTAGAAGATTGGAAACCCACTACATTCTAGAGCTCGACACTAAACAGCCAGGGGGCTTAACATGAGTGAGGACTTGTACACTTACCTTTAGAACATCTAGGCCCCTGATATACCATATGATTTGACTCTAGAAAATTTGAATAAAAAAACTGTTTCCTTTCAATGACAGATAATTGTATTAAGTTAGAACAATCAGTCCCTGCATCTTTGCACATTTTGCGCGTTTTGTACTTTTTCCTCACCGAACTTAATCACGAGCTTTTTCTGTATAATTGAATTTTATCCCTTTTAACATTTGGAAATGTATTTATTGTTATTTATTGACAAATGGATGATATGTAGATTTATAGAATTGATATGTATTTATTTAGGACTTATTTATTTACATAGGTATAAATGTATTTATGATTGTGGGAAACATTTGGAAATTAATACAAAAATACTCTTAAAGAAATCAAAAAATTCCTATACAAGCTCGATTTTGCACATGCTGTTTTTGCACAGGAGAGAATATAAAGTTGCCGTAAAAATAACGCCAATAGAGTAGAAGGTGTACTATACAGGCAACATGTATGACAAGGGTTTTTTTAACAGAAATTTGCACCATACAATTGGAGACACGGGCTCACCTAGCTCACTCTGCACTTTATAACTTATTGCACTTCATTTAGCACCTTATCTTTTTACACTTTTCTTACTCCTTTTATTCAAGTCTGTTTTAAAGTATGGATCCATGTATTTAAATTCTAGACAATGGACACATAGCGCATTTATGCATCAAAGAGTGATTTTCAAAGAAACAACATAAACGAATAGTTAATAACTATTCTCGTAATGGAGTTGTTTTGGTTTTACATTTAAAAATATGGAATGTTTTATGCATTTAAGCATGTATTAAAAATCAAGTGATTTGTTTTATAATACTTTGTCTATGGATCAATTACCATACTGTGATTTTAAAAAAGGAGTAGTCACTAAGCAATGTTGTCATGTGATCAAGGCAGGGATCTGCCGAAACGCATCATGGCGGCTGGCTGGCGGTGTGTTCAACAATAAACTAAATAGCACCAAATCTGGGTCTACGCTCGTTCTTTCCTTCAGGAGAAGGTAGCGGTGAACGAGCTGTGCGGCACATATAAATATATATACACATATACATACATATAAATATATATATATATACATACACATACATATATATACATACACATACATATATATACATACACATACATATATACATACACATACATATATATACATACACATACATATATACATACACATACATATATACATACACATACATACACACACATACATACATACATACATACACATATACATACATACACATACATACACATATACATACATACACATATACATACATACACATATACATACATATATATACATATATACATATATATGCATACATATATATACATACATATACATACATATATATACATACATATATGCATACATATATATACATACATATATGCATACATATATATGCATACATATATATACATACATATATACACATATACATACATATATATACATACATATATATACATATACATACATATACATACATATATACATACATATATACATACATATACATACATATACATACATATATACATACATATATACACATACATATATACACATACATATATACACATACACATATATATATACACACACACATACATATATAAAAAAACAATTCCCCAATCTCCTATGATTGAAGAGCCGGCACTCGTAATCATGGGTATTCTCCCGTTTATTGCATGGCTACACTCACACATAAACACCACAGAGAGGCGTTTCGGCAGTCTTGCTGCCTTTCTCGACCTGTTATGCGCCATATTGGTGCTTCTTTTAAAGCTTTACATTCATAAAAATAGAAGATGCCCTTTCAACATTAAGAGGGTATGCATTTGTATTTGGGAAAATAGTAACTATATACGAAAATGCTGCATAGCTACAATTACTCAGAAAAGGATCACAACAGAGTAAAACCTGCAAATAAGATTGCTACAAGGTTTTTTACTTTCTGTGCTACTACGAGTAATATCCTTCAATTCGTCATAGTTTTAAAAAATCCCATCATACATTTTTATGTTACTCGCAAAACCCGGACTGAATTCCTTCAAGGTTAAAGAAACGGCATTTCAATCATGTCTCTTTTAAAAACCAAAAAGTCACGCATTTTCTGTCTATTTAGACAGGATTCTTTCCAGCGTGGTCGCCCCGTCATTGTTATCAACTCCTTCCTGGTACCTCCGTATCCAAGTGCATTTTACTTTTTTCACTCGGAAAACCACTAGCTTGTACAGTACAAAAATATCCAAATATCAGGGAAGAGAACTTACAGTGGCGACTTTCTGCTGCTAAAACTTAAATCCATGTGTTTAGTGTAAACAGTCCAGATAGGCAGTAGTAAGGTCCCATGATACCACCGCTGCCTCGGCCAGTGCCTCGCGGTGCCCAGCTCCATTGAAGGGTGGTTATACCAGGGTGAGGATGTGCACTTAAGCAGATGGTTTCCAGTCTCCGCCAAGGGAGCTTTGGCTCCCAGCATTTGAACCTTCCCCTCCGTGTATGCCTTCTCCTCTTCTCCATTGCCATAGTCCTTCAATGGGGGCACATACATATATATACATACATATATACACATATATATACATACATATTTATACATATATCCACAATACCCTTCTCTGATACGGAAAGGAGTCTGCACTCGAGGCGTTAGTATCTAACCTTTTATTTTCAAGCTGACATGTCATTAAGCAGCAAAGTTCAGAACGCGTTTCCGCGGTCAGCCTTTATCAACTGAAAGAAGAGGCCAGCTGATATATTTGTAGTGTCAGCATGTGAGTCCAATCTAAACAACATAGTAAAAAAGAATACATATATATACATACATATATATATACATACATATATATACACATACATATACACATATATATACACACACACACACACACATACATACACATATATATACACACACACATACATACACATATATATACACACACACATACATACACATATATATACACACACACATACATACACATATATACACACACACATACACACACATACATACACACACATACATACACACACATACACATATATATATATATACACATACATACACATATATATATATACACATACATACACATATATATACACATACACATATATACATACACATACATACATACACATACATACATACATATACATACATATACATACATACACATACATACATATATACATATATCTCTATATATACACATATATAAATATATATACATATATACATACATGCATAATATATACATATATTCACTGGAAATAAACAAACATTACAGGGATGTTTTAGTTAGACTTGGATGTCACACGTACATAACCAGTGAAATTCAGCCGTTATAGTTAGCTGAATGCACTGTTTATGACCTCACATATTACATCACTCATCACTCATGACATGGTCAGTGACATCACTGATGACATCTCAAATGACATCATTGATGACATCATCCACTGAGTGAGTGTTTTTTAAAAGTTTATGAATGTTAAACATATATACCAAGGTACTACAAAAGTTAAAATAGTATACTTTCTGTACTACTACTGCGTGATTCCATTTTTTAACATAGATTATGTGAGTGGCTGTGTGACTGTGTGTATCCATGTGAGTGGGTGTATGGGTGTATATGTGGGTGTGTGAGTAGGTGTGTGGGTTTCTTAGTGGCTGTGTGAGTGTCTATTGGTGAGTGAGTGGGTGTGTCAGTAAGTTATAGTTAGCTCGGCTAACTATACCTGCTAAATTTCACTGGTTTTGTAACAGTGAAATCTGAGCCTTTTTCAGTGAATTTCTAAGGTTTTTTAAATTATATTTCCTAACTATAACGTCCCAGTAACCTTTGATTTTTTTAAGTAAAGTTCTAAGGTTTTTTTAATTCTATTTCCTAACTGTAACCACTAACCTTTGACAGTGAGTGTGTGAGTGAGTGCATGAGGGTCTCAGTAGGTCTGTGAATGGGTGTGAGTGACTGAGTGGTCTGTCAGTGGGTGTATGAGTGTCAGAGTAGGTCTGTGAGTAGGGCTGTTAGTGGGTGCGTGAGTGTCTGAGTGGGTCTGGGAGTGAGTATATGAGTCTGAGTGGTTCTCTGAGTCTGAGTGGGCCTGTGAGTGGGTGCATGAGTCTGAATGGGTCTGTGAGTGGGTACAGGTGTGTCTGTGAGTGGGTGTGTGAGTGTCCACGTTGGTCTGTGAGGGGGTGCATAAGTTTCTGAGTGGGTCTGTGAGTTAGTGCATGAGTTCAAGGGGGTCTGCGAGTGGGTGCATGAGCCTAGGTGGGTTTGTGAATGGGTGTATGAGTATCTCATTGGGTCTGTGATTGGGTGTGTCTGAGTGCTCTATTTTGCCCTCTTCTGTTATGTTTTGCCTTTCCTGCTCATTTTTCTGTCCTCTTCTGCTATGTTTTGCCTTTCCTGCTCGTTTTTCTACCGTCTGTTTTGCCTCTTTTGCTCACTGTTCTGCCCTGTTTTGCGTTCTCTGCTCATTTTTCTGCCCTCTCTTTCATCTTTTCTGCTTGTTTTTCTGCCCTCTGTTTTGCCTTTTCTGCTCATTTTTCTGTCCTTTGTTTGTCTCTAAAATGGGGGGGAGGGGGTAATTTACATAGGAGATGGTGCCCCATCCCTCAGGGCCAACCATAATTCAATGGGATGAGCGGCCCCCCTCACCGGGCTGATTTTGGCTCAGGAGAACCCATCTCCAGGGCCTAGCCTTAACTGAAATGGGGAGGGGGCTATGCCGCCCCCGTCCTGGGCTGATTTCGGCCCTGGGGACCCCATCCCTCAGGTTCCAGCCATGTTTCCCTGGGTGCCCTGGAGCCTACCCAGTGTGCTATGAGACTGCGGGGGGAGCCTCAAGTAGGTCCCAGCCGGCTCTCTGCCTCCTGCAGGAGCCGGCATTGCTATTGCACACAGGGAGCTGCTGGAAATGCAGATCCCTCAGGGAGTCCCTGAGGCATAAAAATGCCCATGGAGGAGGAGGGCCACATGCATCCCCCTCTTTTAATAAAGGAGGCATGCCACCGGGACCTGGCCCACCCGTGGGGTTAATTAAAAACAAGCATGGGAGACAGCTCTTGTTTATTTTTTCATTTTTGCTGCAATTTCTTGGCAAATATTTTTTTTAAAGTGCCTTTTTGCCATGGCATGGCCCCTCTGGGACCCCAAGACCAGAGTTAACTGGTTCTTTTTTTTCACTTTTTTTTGGGACTCGGCTTAAACAGAGTCCCAAGATGGCTGCAAACACTTCCTAGCTGAAGAGTTGGCAGCCAATCAGAGCTCTGCAGATCACTGCACAAGCTTATTATTATTCGCGAAGGCCTCGCAATTGTAGATATACAAATTTGGATTTCATTTAATTTCTCACAAACTACTGAATGAATTTACACCAAATAACTGAAAGCATGATCTGTGTAACCAAATCTACCTTTCTGACAAATTTGGTGTAATTCCGTCCAGTGATGCAGGCTGTAGTTATGTTCAAAGCTCCTATGGGAATTAACATAGAAAACATCCTTATTTTTTACTCCCCCGCCTTTTTTTCAGTCCGCGCTCAACGTATCACCCCAAAACTTTCTATGCACAACAAGATTCACCAGGGCACTTTTTGGGGGAAAATTTAGTGAAAATTCAACAAACGGTACTTAAGATATAGGCAAGTTAAATAATGCTTTTCTAATGGAGACATGGTCCCAACTAGAACTACCTACTAGCAACTGGCAGTAGAATATTTTACATATATAAAACCTACTGGCGGTCGCCAGTAGGTAGTTATAGTTAGGACCTAGTTTCCATAGGAAAAGCATTTTTTCTTTTGCCAATATCTTTGGCACCAGTTGACGAATCTTTGAGAAATTTTCAAAACTAATGGGGCGCTCCGGTCAGCTCCTGTCTTGAATGTTTCGGGGTGATTCGTCCAGCGGGGGCCGAGAAAAAAGGGGGGTCCCAAAACGCTTTTTCTCCATGTTAATTTCCATAGGAAACTTTTGTCGCTGCTACAGCCCGAACTGCTGAACGGAATTCCACCAAATTTGGCAGAGAGTGAAATCTTTGCTTTAAATGGTGTAAATCCATTCAGTAGTTCCTGAGAAATTCAATAATTAAAAAAATTATATATCAGGCTGCCGCGGTGGATCCACGAACCCTCCCAATCACGAGCTTGTCTCCGATTGGCTGCCAACACTTCAAACCAAGAAGTGTTGGCAGCCATCTTGTGACTCGATAAAACCGAGTCACAAGAAAACAGTAAAAAAACGATTAAAAAAAAGAAAAAGGGGCAGGGTAGAATCTGCTGCCACCCTGTCATTGCAAACTCTGCTTCGCTTCATGGAGGCGAGAACAGAAAACCTGCTCTCACTTCCATGAAGCAAAGCAAATTGCTTTTGGATGAGGGGAGCTACATGTCAGCAAGCTCCCTTGTCCAAAAGCAATGCCGGCTCCCCCAGGAGGCGGGGAGCTGGCTGGGACCACGGGCGCATTGGGCCTCCCCCCCGGGTCCCCAACATGAGGCCAGGCCTCGGGGAGGTGTCCCCGGGGCCAAAAGTGGCCCAGGGAAGGGTGGCCACGAGGGCCCCCCTCCCATAAAGATTTGTTTTTAAAATTTTGAAAAGAGGCACAGCCCCGGGGGAATAGGGTCCCTGGGGCCGAAATTGGCCTCAGGAGGGGGGCCGCGCGGCCCCTTCCTGTTTTTTAAAAACATAATGTTTTAAAAAATGGCATAGGCCCTGGGGGATGGGGGTCAAAAGACACACAATTTATGGACGGAATGCAGAACAAATCAAAACATTCACCCCCAGTCAAGAGATCTGGGTTAAATCCATCATTCTTTTGCTCACCATGCCACCCCAGTTTAGACCTGGCCATATGCAAATCAGTCTTGACCCTGTGCCTCATGGGAACAGTCCAGCCCGAACTGCCAAGCCAGGTCCTCCCTGGACCGGAAACAAGCATCCTAGGACCGGTTTTGGGGTTTCACCCCTCTTCAGCCAGGATAGCTTGATTCCAGTGGCACAGTGAGCCCAGGACCCACGTCTGGGCATACCTGGCGCACTTAGGGCGAGAAAGCAAAAGACACACAATTGATGGACGGAATGCAGAACAAATCAAAACATTCACCCCCAGTCAAGAGATCTGGGTTAAATCCATCATTCTTTTGCTCACCATGCCACCCCAGTTTAGACCTGGCCACATGCAAATCAGTCTTGACCCTGTGCCTCATGGGAACAGTCCAGCCCGAACTGCCAAGCCAGGTCCTCCCTGGACCGGAAACAAGCATCCTAGGACCAGTTTCGGGGTTTCACCCCTCTTCAGCCAGGATAGCTTGATTCCAGTGGCACAGTGAGCCCAGGACCCACGTCTGGGCATACCTGGCGCACTTAGGGCGAGAAAGCAAAAGACACACAATTGCAGAACAAATCAAAACATTCACCCCCAGTCAAGAGATCTGGGTTAAATCCATCATTCTTTTGCTCACCATGCCACCCCAGTTTAGACCTGGCCATATGCAAATCAGTCTTGACCCTGTGCCTCATGGGAACAGTCCAGCCCGAACTGCCAAGCCAGGTCCTCCCTGGACCGCAAACAAGCATGCTAGGACCGGTTTCGGGGTTTCACTCCTCTTCAGCCAGGATAGCTTGATTCCAGTGGCACAGTGAGCCCAGGACCCACGTCTGGGCATACCTGGCGCACTTAGGGCGAGAAAGCAAAAGACACACAATTGATGGACGGAATGCAGAACAAATCAAAACATTCACCCCCAGTCAAGAGATCTGGGTTAAATCCATCATTCTTTTGCTCACCATGCCACCCCAGTTTAAACCTGGCCATATGCAAAACAGTCTTGACCCTGTGCCTCATGGGAACAGTCCAGCCCGAACTGCCAAGCCAGGTCCTCCCTGGACCGGAAACAAGCATCCTAGGACCGGTTTCAGGGTTTCACCCTCTTCAGCCAGGATAGCTTGATTCCAGTGGCACAGTGAGCCCAGGACCCACGTCTGGGCATACCTGGCGCACTTAGGGCGAGAAAGCAAAAGACACACAATTGATGGACGGAATGCAGAACAAATCAAAACATTCACCCCCAGTCAAGAGATCTGGGTTAAATCCATCATTCTTTTGCTCACCATGCCACCCCAGTTTAGACCTGGCCATATGCAAATCAGTCTTGACCCTGTGCCTCATGGGAACAGTCCAGCCCGAACTGCCAAGCCAGGTCCTCCCTGGACCGGAAACAAGCATCCTAGGACCGGTTTCGGGGTTTCACCCCTCTTCAGCCAGGATAGCTTGATTCCAGTGGCACAGTGAGCCCAGGACCCACGTCCCCAGGGCCCAAAAAGTGTTAAGGGAAGGAGGGCCACACAGTCCCCCTTCCAGAAAGAAGAGAAAAAAGAGAAGCCGGCATCTCGCAGGAGGCCCCGCCCCCTCCCTGCACAACTATGCAAACGCGTCTCCTGGTGCGTTCTGGGTTGGGGGATTAAGTCCCCTTGAATCCTAAGGGTCCTTAGGGGCCAACTAGCCCACCAGGTACCTCCAGGAAGCCCCACACAGTGGGATTGCTGAGAGGTGGTCTGAGGCCACGCCCCTTTTTACACCACTCTGCAAAGGCACCTCTTGGTGTATTGCTGGTGGGGCAATGAGGTCCTCCTGTGTCCTGAGGACCTCAGGACTAAAGTGGACTTCATCCGCCGAGCAGCAATGCGCCAGTTGGTGTGTTTGCAGAGTGGTGTAAAAAGGGGGCGTGGCCTCGGACCACTCTCAGAAATCCAGCTGTGTGGGGCTTACTAGAGATAACAGGAGGGCTAGTTGGCACACAGGGACCCTCAGGAGGCAAGGGGACTTCAACCCCCAACCAAGAGCACACCAGGAGGCGCGTTTGCATAGTGGTGGAGAAAGGGGGTGTGGCCTGTGTCCACCTCTCAGCAATCCCACTATCTGGGGCATACTGGAGGTATCAGGTAGGCTAGTTGGCCCCTAAGGACCCCCAGCAGCGAAGGGGACTTTAATCCCCATCAAAGAGCGCACCAGGGAGCGCGTTTCCAGAGTGGTGGGCAAAGGGGTCATGGCCTGCTATGAGAACTTACCAATCCTGCTGTGTGGGACTTACTGGAGTTACTAGGAGGGGTAGTTGGCCCCCAAGGTTGTCCTTGGGGGCCATCTATCCCTCCTGTTACCTCCAGTAAGTCCCAAACAGTGGGATTGCTAAGAGGTCTTCGGAGGCCACGCTCACCTTTCTCCACCAGTCTTCAAACGCGCCTTCTGGCACAGTAGTGGTTGGGGGATGAAGTCCACTTTGCTCCTGAGGGACTTTTGGGGCGAAGTAGCCCTACTGGTACGTCCTATGCAGCAGAATTCCTGAGCGCTGGTCGGAGGCCCAGCCCCCTTTCTCCACCACTCTGCAAATGCGACTACTAGTTGTAATAGGTCTCGGATTTGCGAGAGTTAGAGCTATTGCCGTTGTAAATGTAATAGTTTTTTACTAATGTTTTTTGGAGTGGAGTGGATGTATGTTGTGTGTAGTGAAATTATGTGGTATGTTTTGCAGTGAATTTATGTGGACAGAAAGTATGTGGTATTTAGTGTATAGGAATTACGTAGAGTGGGATTATGCGTTATGGAGACTAATTATGTGGTATGGTAGTCTGTGTTGTGGAGTGGTAACCTCAGGTTTAGTCTTCCTCGTTTCTATAGAAGCTAAAGTCAATGAGACAAATAAAAGACAAAAAAAGAAGGAACCACTGAGGAGCACTTCTGGAGCTAGTCAGAGGTATGAGCAGGGCCACTGGAATTATGCGACTGTTTGGCTGCACCGACTTTCACACAATTATACATTTTACGCATTTGCCATATAATCCATCATCTGCTGCATAATCTGCAGATTTGAAAAAAAACCTTGTTTCTAGCTCAAACGGTTCAAACATTACCAAAAATGCAGCGACAAGTGTTACAGCGTGGTGGAAGGGCCATTGCAAACATAGAATGGTCACCTGTTACTTATTGCTAAATGTGGGTTTTAAATTGGTACTAATGGTGTGCAAACCACTCTTGCTTCTTTCTGCACCTTTCTTCCTTTTTCTGCACTTCTCTTGCCTCTTTCTGCACATCTATTCCGCTTTCTGCACCTCCCTACTTTCTGCACCTCTCTTGGTTCTTTCTGGACCTCTTGCTTTTTTCTTTTGCACCTCTCGTGCCTCATTCTGCACTTCTGTTGCTTGTTTCTGCACTTCTCTTGCCTCTTTTTGCACTCTCTTCCCTCTTTCTGCACCCCTCTTGCCTCTTTCTGCACCTCGCTTGCTTCTTTCTGCACCTCTTGGTTCTTTATGGACCCCTTTTCCCTCTTTCTGCACCCCTGTTCTCTCTTTCCGCACCTTTGTTGCCTGTTTCTGCACCTCTCTTGCCGCTTTCTGCACTTCTCTTGCCTCTTTCTGCATTTCTGTTGCTTCTTTCTGCACCCCTCTTGCCTGTTTCTGCACCTCACTTGCCTCTTTCTGCACCTCTTTCTGCACCCCTCTTCCCTCTTTCTGCACCTCTATTGGTTCTTTCTGCACTGCTCTTGCTTCTTTCTGCACCTCTTGTAAATTTCTGCACCCCTCTTCCCTCTTTCTGCACCCCTCTTGCGTCTGTCTGCACCCCTGTTCCCTCTTTCTGCACCTCTTTTACCTGTTTCTGCACCTCTCTTGCCTCTTTCTGCAGGTCTCTTGTCTCCTGCTGCACCTTTGTTGCCTCTTTCTGCACCCCTCTTGTTTCTTTCTGCACCTCTCTTGCTTCTTTCTGCACCCCTCTTGCCTCTTTCTGCGCCCTTGTTCCCTCTTTGTGCACCTCTCTTGCCTCTTTCTGCACCCCTCTTGCCTCTTTCTATACCCCTCTTTCCTCTTTCTGCACCTCTTGCTTCTTTCTGTACCCTTCTTCCATTTTTCTGCACCTCTCTTGCTTCTTTCTGTACCCTTCTTCCATTTTCCTGCAGCTCTCCTGCCTCTTTCTGCACCTCTTCCCTCTTTCTGCAGTTCTCTTGCGTCTGTCAGCACCCCTGTTCCCTCTTTCTGCACCTCTTTTGCCTGTTTCTGCAACTTTCGTGCCTCTTTCTGCAGTTCTCTTGCCTCCTTCTGCTCCTCTGTTGGTTCTTTCTTCACCCCTCTTGCCTCTTTCTTCACCCCTCTTGCCTCTTCCTGCACCCCTCTTGCCTCTTTCTGCACCCCTGTTGCTTAATTATGCACTTCTCTTGCTTCTTTCTGCACCCCTCTTGCTTCATTCTGCACCCCTCTTGCCTCTTTCTGCACCCCTCTTGCCTCTTTCTGCACCTCTCATCCCTCTTTATCTACCTCTTGCCTCTTTCTGCACCCCTCTTACCTCTTCCTGCACCTCGTTTGCTTCTTATTGCACCCTCTTGCCTCTTTCTGCACCCCTCTTGCCTCTTTCTGCACCCCTGTTGCTTAATTATGCACTTCTCTTGCTTCTTTCTGCACCCCTCTTGCTTCATTCTGCACCCCTCTTGCCTCTTTCTGCACCCCTCTTGCCTCTTTCTGCACCTCTCATCCCTCTTTCTCCACCTCTTGCCTCTTTCTGCACCCCTCTTACCTCTTCCTGCACCTCGTTTGCTTCTTATTGCACCCTCTTTCCTCTTTCTGCACCCCTTTTGCCTCTTTCTGTACCCCTCTTGCCTCTTTCTGCACCTCTGCCGGTTCTTTCTGCACTGCTCTTGCTTCTTTCTGCACCTCTTTTGCCTGTTTCTGCAACTCTCTTGGCTCTTTTTGCACATCTCTTGCCTCTTTCTGCAACTCTCTTCCCTCTTTCTGCACCCCTGTTGCTTTATTCTGCACTTCTCTTGCTTCTTTCTGCACCTCTCTTGCTTCTTTCTGCACCTCTCTTGCTTCTTTCTGCACCCCTCTTGCCTCTTTCTGCACACTTGTTCCCTCTTTGTGCACCTCTCTTGCCTCTTTCTGCACCTCTCTTGCCACTTTCTTTGCCCCTCTTTCCTCTTTCTGCACCTCTCTTGCTTCTTTCTGTACCCTTCTTTGATTTTCCTGCACCTCTCTTGCCTCTTTCTGCACCTCTCTTGCCTCTTTCTGCACCTCTCTTCCCTCTTTCTCCACCCCTCTTGCCTCTTTCTGCATCCCCTCTTGCCTCTTTCTGTACCATTCTTCCATTTTCCTGCACCTCTTTTGCCTCTTTCTGCAGTTCTCTTGCGTCTGTCAGCACCCCTGTTCCCTCTTTCTGTACCTCTTTTGCCTGTTTCTGCAACTCTCTTGCCTCTTTCTGCAGTTCTCTTGCATCCTTCTGCTCCTCTGTTGCTTCTTTCTTCACCCCTCTTGCCTCTTTCTGGACCCCTCTTGCCTCTTTCTGTACCCCTGTTGCTTCATTCTGCACTTCTCATGCTTCTTTCTCTACCCCTCTTGCCTCTTTCTGCACCCCCTTGCCTCTTTCTGCACTCCTCTTCCCTCTTTCTGCACCCCTCTTCCCTCTTTCTGCACCTTGTTTGCCTCTTTCTGCACCCCTCTTGCCTCCTTCTGCACCCCTCTTGCCTCTTTCTGCACCCCTCTTGCCTCTTTCTGCACCCTGGTTCCCTCTTTCTGCACCTTTCTTGCATCTTTCTGCACCCCTATTCCCTTTTTCTGCACCTCTATTGCCTGTTTCTGCACCTCTCTTGCCTCTTTCTGCAGTTCTCTTGCGTCTGTCAGCACCCCTGTTCCCTCTTTCTGCACCTCTTTTGCCTGTTTCTGCAACTTTCGTGCCTCTTTCTGCAGTTCTCTTGCCTCCTTCTGCTCCTCTGTTGCTTCTTTCTTCACCCCTCTTGCCTCTTTCTTCACCCCTTTTGCCTCTTTCTGCACCCCTCTTGCCTCTTTCTGTACCCGTTGCTTAATTATGCACTTCTCTTGCTTCTTTCTGTACCCCTCTTGCTTCATTCTGCACCCCACTTGCCTCTTTCTGCACCCCTCTTCCCTCTTTCTGCACCCCTCTTGTCTGTTTCTGCACCTCCGTTGGTTCTTTCTGCACCTCTCTAGTAAATTTCTGCACCCCTCTTGCCTCTTTCTGCACCCTTGTTCCCTCTTTCTGCACCTCTTGCCTCTTTCTGCACCCCTCTTGCCTCTTTCTGCACCCTGGTTCCCTCTTTCTGCACCTTTCTTGCATCTTTCTGCACCCCTGTTCCCTTTTTCTGCACCTCTATTGCCTGTTTCTGCAACTCTCTTGCCTCTTTCTGCAGTTCTGTTGCTTCTTTCTGCACCTCTGTTGCTTCTTTCTGCACCTCTGTTGCCTCTTTCTGCACCCCTCTTGTCTGTTTCTGCACCTCCGTTGGTTCTTTCTGCACTGCTCTTGCTTCTTTCTGCACCTCTCTTGTAAATTTCTGCACCCCTCTTGCCTCTTTCTGCACCCTTGTTCCCTCTTTCTGCACCTCTTGCCTCTTTCTGCACCCCTCTTGCCTCTTTCTGCACCCTGGTTCCCTCTTTCTGCACCCCTCTTGCCTCTTTCTGCACCCTTGTTCCCTCTTTCTGCACCTCTTGCGTCTTTCTGCACCCCTCTTGCCTCCTTCTGCACTCCTCCTGCCTCTTTCTGCACCCCTCTTGCCTCTTTCTGCACCCCTCTTGCCTCTTTCTGCACCCCTCTTGCCTCTTTCTGCACCCCTTGTGCTTCTTTCTGCACCTTTCTTCCTTTTTCTGCACTTCTCTTGCCTATTTCTGCACATCTATTCTGCTTTCTGCACCTCCCTACTTTCTGCACCTCTCTTGGTTCTTTCTGGACCGCTTGCTTTTTTCTTTTGCACCTCTCGTGCCTCATTCTGCACCTCTGTTGCTTGTTTCTGCACTTCTCTTCCCTCTTTCTGCACCCCTCTTGCCTCTTTCTGTAGCTCGCTTGCTTCTTTCTGCACCTCTTGGTTCTTTATGGACCCCTCTTCCCTCTTTCTGCACCCCTGTTCTCTCTTTCTGCACCTTTGTTGCTTCTTTCTGCACCCCTCTTGCCTGTTTCTGCACCCCTTTTCCCTCTTTCTGCACCTCTATTGGTTCTTTCTGCACTGCTCTTGCTTCTTTCTGCACCTCTTGTAAATTTCTGCACCCCTCTCGCCTCTTTCTGCACTCCTCTTCCCTCTTTCTGCACCCCTCTTGCGTCTGTCTGCACCCCTGTTCCCTCTTTCTGCACCTCTTTTGCCTGTTTCTGCACCTCTCTTGCCTCTTTCTGCACCCCTCTTTCCTCTTTCTGCACCTCTCTTGCTTCTTTCTGCACCTCTCTTGCTTCTTTCTGCACCCCTCTTGCCTCTTTCTGCGCCCTTGTTCCCTCTTTGTGCACCTCTCTTGCCTCTTTCTGCACCCCTCTTGCCTCTTTCTGCACCCCTCTTTCCTCTTTCTGCACCTCTCTTGCTTCTTTCTGTACCCTTCTTCCATTTCCTGCAGCTCTCTTGCCTCTTTCTGCACCTCTCTTGCCTCTTTCTGCAGTTCTCTTGCGTCTGTCAGCACCCCTGTTCCCTCTTTCTGCACCTCTTTTGCCTGTTTCTGCAACTTTCTTGCCTCTTTCTGCAGTTCTCTTGCCTCCTTCTGCTCCTCTGTTGCTTCTTTCTTCACCCCTCTTGCCTCTTTCTTCACCCCTCTTGCCTCTTTCTGCACCCCTCTTGCCTCTTTCTGTACCCGTTGCTTAATTATGCACTTCTCTTGCTTCTTTCTGTACCCCTCTTGCTTCATTCTGCACCCCACTTGCCTCTTTCTGCACCCCTCTTCCCTCTTTCTGCACCCCTATTCCCTCTTTCTGCACCTCTCTTCCCTCTTTCTGCACCTCTCTTGCCTCTTTCCGCACCCCTCTTGCCTCTTTCTGCACCTCGTTTGCTTCTTCTTGCACCCTCTTGCCTCTTTCTGCACCCCTTTTGCCTCTTTCTGCACCCCTCTTGCCTCTTTCTGTACCTCTGTTGGTTCTTTCTGCACTGCTCTTGCTTCTTTCTGTACCTCTTTTGCCTGTTTCTGCAACTCTCTTGGCTCTTTCTGCACATCTCTTGCTTCTTTCTGCACCCCGTTCCCTTTTTCTGCACCTCTCTTGCCTGTTTCTGCAACTCTCTTCCCTCTTTCTGCACCCCTGTTGCTTTATTCTGCACTTCCCTTGCTTCTTTCTGCACCTCTCTTGCTTCTTTCTGCACCCCTCTTGCCTCTTCCTGCGCACTTGTTCCCCCTTTGTGCACCTCTCTTGCCTCTTTCTGCACCTCTCTTGCCTCTTTCTGTGCCCCTTTCCTCTTTCTGCACCTCTCTTGCTTCTTTCTGTACCCTTCTTCCATTTTCCTGTACCTCTCTTGCCTCTTGTTCACCTCTCGTGCCTCTTTCTGTACCTCTCTTGCCTCTATCTGCAGTTCTCTTGGGTCTGTCAGCACCCCTGTTCCCTCTTTCTGCACCTCTTTTGCCTGTTTCTGCAACTCTTGCCTCTTTCTGCAGTTCTCTTGCCTCCTTCTGCTCCTCTGTTGCTTCTTTCTTCACTCCTCTTGCCTCTTTCTGCACCCCTGTTGCTTCATTCTGCACTTCTTTTGCTTCTTTCTGCACCTCTCGCTTCTTTCTGCACCTCTCTTGCTTCTTTCTGCACCCCTCATGCCTCTTGCTGCACCCTTGTTCCCTCTTTCTGCACCCCTCTTGCCTCTTTCTGCACCTCTGTTGGTTCTTTCTGCAGTGCTCTTGCTTCTTTCTCCACCTCTTTTGACTATTTCCGCAACTCTCTTGGCTCTTTCTGCACCTTTCTTGCCTTTTTCTGCACCCCTGTTCCCTTTTTATGCACCTCTTTTGCCTGTTTCTGCAACTCTCTTGCCGCACTTCTGTTGCCTCCTTGTGCACTCTGTTGCTTCTTTCTGCACTTCTCTTGCCTCTTTCTGCACCCCTCTTGCCTCTTTCTGCACCCCTGTTGCTTCATTCTGCATTTCTCTTGCTTCTTTCTGCACCTCTCATGCTTCTTTCTCCACC
Organism: Calotriton arnoldi; assembly: GCA_963921515.1. Taxonomy (NCBI): domain Eukaryota; kingdom Metazoa; phylum Chordata; class Amphibia; order Caudata; family Salamandridae; genus Calotriton; species Calotriton arnoldi. The sequence continues at coordinate 17,811 of CAWUFW010024276.1, read as the reverse complement.
CCTCTTGCCTCTTTCTGCACCCCTTGCCTCTTTCTGCACCCCTCTTCCCTCTTTCTGCACCCCTCTTCCCTCTTTCTGCACCTCGTTTGCCTTCTTCTGCACCCCTCTTGCCTTCTTCTGCACCCCTCTTGCCTCTTTCTGCACCTCTGTTGGTTCTTTCTGCAGTGCTCTTGCTTCTTTCTTCACCTCTTTTGACTATTTCCGCAACTCTCTTGGCTCTTTCTGCACCTTTCTTGCCTTTTTCTGCACCCCTGTTCCCTTTTTATGCCCCTCTTTTGCCTGTTTCTGCAACTCTCTTGCCTCTTTCTGCACTTCTGTTGCCTCCTTGTGCACTCTGTTGCTTCTTTCTGCACTCCTCTTGCCTCTTTCTGCACCCCTCTTGTCTGTTTCTGCACCTCTGGTTCTTTCTGCACTGCTCTTGCTTCTTTCTGCACCTCTCTTGTAAATTTCTACACCCATCTTGCCTCTTTCTGCACCCCCTTTGCCTCCTTCTGCACCTCTGTTTCTTTCTGCACTGCTCTTGCTTCTTTTTGTACCTCTTGCAAATTTCTGCACCCCTCTTGCCTCTTTCTGCACCTCCTTACCTCTTTCTGCACCCTTGTTCCCTCTTTCTGAACCTCTCTTGCCTCTTTCTGCACCCCTCTTGCCTCCTTCTGCACCCCTCGTGCTTCTTTCTGCACCTTTCTTCCTTTTTCTGCACTTCTCTTGCCTCTTTCTGCACATCTATTCCGCTTTCTGCACCTCTCTTGGTTCTTTCTGGACCTCTTGCTTTTTTCTTTTGCACCTTTCGTGCCTCATTCTGTACCTCTGTTGCTTGTTTCTGCACTTCTCTTGCCTCTTTTTGCACTCTCTTCCCTCTTTCTGCACCCCTCTTGCCTCTTTCTGTACCTCGCTTGCTTCTTTCTGCACCTCTTGGTTCTTTATGGACCCCTCTTCCTTCTTTCTGCACCCCTGGTCTCTCTTTCCGCACCTTTGTTGCCTGTTTCTGCACCTCTCTTGCCGCTTTCTGCACTTCTCATGCCTCTTTCTACATTTCTGTTGCTTCTTTCTGCACCCTTCTTGCCTGTTTCTGCACCTCACTTGCCTCTTTCTGCACCTCTTTCTGCACCCCTCTTCCCTCTTTCTGCACCTCTATTGGTTCTTTCTGCACTGCTCTTGCTTCTTTCTGCACCTCTTGTAAATTTCTGCACCCCTCTCGCCTCTTTCTGCACTCCTCTTCCCTCTTTCTGCACCCCTCTTGCATCTGTCTGCACCCCTGTTCCCTCTTTCTGCACCTCTTTTGCCTGTTTCTGCACCTCTCTTGCCTCTTTCTGCAGGTCTCTTGTCTCCTGCTGCACCTTTGTTGCCTCTTTCTGCACCCCTCTTGCTTCTTTCTGCACCTCTCTTGCTTCTTTCTGCACCTCTCTTGCTTCTTTCTGCACCCCTCTTGCCTCTTTCTGCACCCATCTTTCCTCTTTCTGCACCTCTCTTGCTTCTTTCTGTACCCTTCTTCCATTTTTCTGCTCCTCTCTTGCTTCTTTCTGTACCCTTCTTCCATTTTCCTGCAGCTCTCTTGCCTCTTTCTGCACCTCTTGCCTCTTTCTGCAGTTCTCTTGCGTCTGTCAGCACCCCTGTTCCCTCTTTCTGCACCCCTCTTGCCTCTTTCTGGACCCCTCTTGCCTCTTTCTGCACCCCTGTTGCTTCATTATGCACTTCTCTTGCTTCTTTCTGCACCTCTTATGCTTCTTTCTCCACCCCTCTTGCCTCTTTCTGCACCCCTTGCCTCTTTCTGCACCTCTCTTCCCTCTTTCTCCACCCCTCTTGCCTCTTTCTGCACCCCTTCCCTCTTTCTGCACCTCTCTTCCCTCTTTCTGTACCTCTCTTGCCTCTTTCTGCAGTTCTCTTGGGTCTGTCAGCACCCCTGTTCCCTCTTTCTGCACCTCTTTTGCCTGTTTCTGCAACTCTTGCCTCTTTCTGCAGTTCTCTTGCCTCCTTCTGCTCCTCTGTTGCTTCTTTCTTCACTCCTCTTGCCTCTTTCTGCACCCCTGTTGCTTCATTCTGCACTTCTTTTGCTTCTTTCTGCACCTCTTGCTTCTTTCTGCACCTCTCTTGCTTCTTTCTGCACCCCTCATGCCTCTTTCTGCACCCTTGTTCCCTCTTTGTGCACCTCTCTTGCCTCTTTCTGCACCCCTCTTGCCTCTTTCTGCACCCCTCTTGCCTCTTTCTGCACCTCTGTTGGTTCTTTCTGCAGTGCTCTTGCTTCTTTCTCCACCTCTTTTGACTATTTCCGCAACTCTCTTGGCTCTTTCTGCACCTTTCTTGCCTTTTTCTGCACCCCTGTTCCCTTTTTATGCACCTCTTTTGCCTGTTTCTGCAACTCTCTTGCCTCTTTCTGCACTTCTGTTGCCTCCTTGTGCACTCTGTTGCTTCTTTCTGCACTTCTCTTGCCTCTTTCTGCACCCCTCTTGCCTCTTTCTGCACCCCTGTTGCTTCATTCGGCATTTCTCTTGCTTCTTTCTGCACCTCTCATGCTTCTTTCTCCACCCCTCTTGCCTCTTTCTGCACCACTTGCCTCTTTCTGCACCCCTCTTCCCTCTTTCTGCACCCCTCTTCCCTCTTTCTGCACCTCGTTTGCCTTCTTCTGCACCCCTCTTGCCTTCTTCTGCACCCCTCTTGCCTCTTTCTGCACCCCTCTTGCCTCTTTCTGCACCTCTGTTGGTTCTTTCTGCAGTGCTCTTGCTTCTTTCTGCACCTCTTTTGACTATTTCCGCAACTCTCTTGGCTCTTTCTGCACCTTTCTTGCCTTTTTCTGCACCCCTGTTCCCTTTTTATGCCCCTCTTTTGCCTGTTTCTGCAACTCTCTTGCCTCTTTCTGCACTTCTGTTGCCTCCTTGTGCACTCTGTTGCTTCTTTCTGCACTCCTCTTGCCTCTTTCTGCACCCCTCTTGTCTGTTTCTGCACCTCCGTTGGTTCTTTCTGCACTGCTCTTGCTTCTTTCTGCACCTCTCTTGTAAATTTCTATACCCATCTTGCCTCTTTCTGCACCCCCTTTGCCTCCTTCTGCACCTCTGTTTCTTTCTGCACTGCTCTTGCTTCTTTTGTACCTCTTGCAAATTTCTGCACCCCTCTTGCCTCTTTCTGCACCTCCTTGCCTCTTTCTGCACCCTTGTTTCCTCTTTCTGAACCTCTCTTGCCTCTTTCTGCACCCCTCTTGCCTCCTTCTGCACCCCTCGTGCTTCTTTCTGCACCTTTCTTCCTTTTTCTGCACTTCTCTTGCCTCTTTCTGCACATCTATTCCGCTTTCTGCACCTCTCTTGGTTCTTTCTGGACCTCTTGCTTTTTCTTTTGCACCTTTCGTGCCTCATTCTGTACCTCTGTTGCTTGTTTCTGCACTTCTCTTGCCTCTTTTTGCACTCTCTTCCCTCTTTCTGCACCCCTCTTGCCTCTTTCTGTACCTCGCTTGCTTCTTTCTGCACCTCTTGGTTCTTTATGGACCCCTCTTCCTTCTTTCTGCACCCCTGTTCTCTCTTTCCGCACCTTTGTTGCCTGTTTCTGCACCTCTCTTGCCGCTTTCTGCACTTCTCTTGCCTCTTTCTGCATTTCTGTTGCTTCTTTCTGCACCCTTCTTGCCTGTTTCTGCACCTCACTTGCCTCTTTCTGCACCTCTTTCTGCACCCCTCTTCCCTCTTTCTGCACCTCTATTGGTTCTTTCTGCACTGCTCTTGCTTCTTTCTGCACCTCTTGTAAATTTCTGCACCCCTCTCGCCTCTTTCTGCACTCCTCTTCCCTCTTTCTGCACCCCTCTTGCGTCTGTCTGCACCCCTGTTCCCTCTTTCTGCACCTCTTTTGCCTGTTTCTGCACCTCTCTTGCCTCTTTCTGCAGGTCTCTTGTCTCCTGCTGCACCTTTGTTGCCTCTTTCTGCACCCCTCTTGCTTCTTTCTGCACCTCTCTTGCTTCTTTCTGCACCCCTCTTGCCTCTTTCTACGCCCTTGTTCCCTCTCTTTGCATCTCTCTTGCCTCTTTCTGCACCCCTCTTACCTCTTTCTGCACCCATCTTTCCTCTTTCTGCACCTCTCTTGCTTCTTTCTGTACCCTTCTTCCATTTTTCTGCACCTCTCTTGCTTCTTTCTGTACCCTTCTTCCATTTTCCTGCAGCTCTCTTGCCTCTTTCTGCACCTCTTGCCTCTTTCTGCAGTTCTCTTGCATCTGTCAGCACCCCTGTTCCCTCTTTCTGCACCCCTCTTGCCTCTTTCTGGACCCCTCTTGCCTCTTTCTGCACCCCTGTTGCTTCATTCTGCATTTCTCTTGCTTCTTTCTCCACCCCTCTTGCCTCTTTCTGCACCCCTTGCCTCTTTCTGCACCTCTCTTCCCTCTTTCTGCACCTCTCTTCCCTCTTTCTGCACCCCTCTTCCCTCTTTCTGCACCTCGTTTGCCTTTTTCTGCACCCCTCTTGCCTTCTTCTGCACCCCCTCTTGCCTCTTTCTGCACCCCTCTTGCCTCTTTCTGCACCCCTCTTTCGTCTTTCAGCACCTCGTTTGCCTTCTTCTGCACCCCTCTTGCCTTCTTCTGCACCCCTCTTGCCTCTTTCTGCACCCCTCTTGCCTCTTTCTGCACCTCTGTTGGTTCTTTCTGCAGTGCTCTTGCTTCTTTCTGCACCTCTTTTGCCTGTTTCCGCAACTCTCTTGGCTCTTTCTGCACCTTTCTTGCCTTTTTCTGCACCCCTGTTCCCTTTTTCTGCACATCTTTTGCCTGTTTCTGCAACTCTCTTGCCTCTTTCTGCACATCTGTTGCCTCCTTGTGCACTCTGTTGCTTCTTTCTGCACTTCTCTTGCCTCTTTCTGCACCCCTCTTGTCTGTTTCTGCACCTCCGTTGGTTCTTTCTGCACTGCTCTTGCTTCTTTCTGCACCTCTCTTGTAAATTTCTACACCCATCTTGCCTCTTTCTGCACCCCCTTTGCCTCATTCTGCACCTCTGTTACTTTCTGCACTGCTCTTGCTTCTTTTTGTACCTCTTGCAAATTTCTGCACCCCTCTTGCCTCTTTCTGCACCTCCTTGCCTCTTTCTGCACCCTTGTTCCCTCTTTCTGAACCTCTCTTGCCTCTTTCTGCACCCCTCTTGCTTCCTTCTGCACCCCTCGTGCTTCTTTCTGCACCTTTCTTCCTTTTTCTGCACTTCTCTTGCCTCTTTCTGCACATCTATTCCGCTTTCTGCACCTCTCTTGGTTCTTTCTGGACCTCTTGCTTTTTCTTTTGCACCTTTCGTGCCTCATTCTGCACCTCTGTTGCTTGTTTCTGCACTTCTCTTGCCTCTTTTTGCACTCTCTTCCTCTTTCTGCACCCTCTTGCCTCTTTCTGTACCTCGCTTGCTTCTTTCTGCACCTCTTGGTTCTTTATGGTCCCCTCTTCCTTCTTTCTGCACCTCTGTTCTCTCTTTCCGCACCTTTGTTGCCTGTTTCTGCACCTCTCTTGCCGCTTTCTGCACTTCTCTTGCCTCTTTCTGCATTTCTTTTGCTTCTTTCTGCACCCTTATTGCCTGTTTCTACACCTCACTTGACTCTTTCTGCATCTTTTTCTTCAACCCTCTTCCCTCTTTCGGCACCTCTATTGGTTCTTTCTGCACTGCTCTTGCTTTTTTCTGCACCTCTTGTAAATTTCTGCACCCCTCTCGCCTCTTTCTGCACTCCTCTTCCCTCTTTCTGCACCCCTCTTGCGTCTGTCTGCACCCCTGTTCCCTCTTTCTGCACCTCTTTTGCCTGTTTCTGCACCTCTCTTGCCTCTTTCTGCAGATCTCTTGTCTCCTGCTGCACCTTTGTTGCCTCTTTCTGCACCCCTCTTGCTTCTTTCTGCACCTCTCTTGCTTCTTTCTTCACCCCTCTTGCCTCTTTCTGTGCCCTTGTTCCCTCTTTTTGCATCTCTCTTGCCTCTTTCTGTACCCCTCTTGCCTCTTTCTGCACCCATCTTTCCTCTTTCTGCACCTCTCGCTTCTTTCTGTACCCTTCTTCCATTTTTCTGCTCCTCTCTTGCTTCTTTCTGTACCCTTCTTCCATTTTCCTGCAGCTCTCTTGCCTCTTTCTGCACCTCTTGCCTCTTTCTGCAGTTCTCTTGCGTCTGTCAGCACCCCTGTTCCCTCTTTCTGCACCCCTGTTCCTTCTTTCTGCACCCCTCTTGCCTCTTTCTGCACCCCCTTGCCTCTTTCTGCACCCCTGTTGCTTAATTATGCACTTCTCTTGCCTCTTTCTGCACCCCTCTTGCTTCATTCTGCACCCCTCTTGCCTCTTTCTGCACCCCTCTTGCCTCTTTCTGCACCTCGTTTGCTTCTTCTTGCACCCTCTTGCCTCTTTCTGCACCCCTTTTGCCTCTTTCTGCACCTCTGTTGGTTCTTTCTGCACTGCTCTTGCTTCTTTCTGCACCCCTGTTCCCTTTTTCTCTACCTCTCTTGCCTGTTTCTGCAACTCTCTTCCCTCTTTCTGCACCCCTCTTGCTTCATTCTGCACCCCTCTTGCCTCTTTCTGCACTCCTCTCGCTTCTTTCTGCACCTCTCTTGCTTCTTTCTGCACCCCTCTTGCCTCTTTCTGTTCACTTGTTCCCTCTTTGTGCACCTCTCTGGCCTCTTTCTGCACCTCTTTCTGTGCCCCTCTTTCTTCTTTCTGCACCTCTCTTGCTTCTTTCTGTACCCTTCTTCCATTTTCCTGCACCCCTCTTGCCTCTTTTGCACCTCTCTTGCCTCTTTCTGTACCTCTCTTGCCTCTTTCTGCAGTTGTCTTGGGTCTGTCAGCACCCCTGTTCCCTATTTCTGCACCTCTTTTGCCTGTTTCTGCAACTCTCTTGCCTCTTTCTCCAGTTCTCTTGCCGCCTTCTGCTCCTCTGTTGCTTCTTTCTTCACCCCTCTTGCCTCTTTCTGCACACCTGTTGCTTCATTCTGCACCCCTGTTGCTTCCTTCTGCACTTCTCTTGCTTCTTTCTGCACCTCTCACTTCTTTCTGCTCCCCTCATGCCTCTTTCTGCACCCTTGTTCCCTCTTTGTGCACCTCTTGCCTCTTTCTGCACCCCTCTTGCCTCTTTCTGTACCATTCTTCCATTTTCCTGCACTTCTCTTGCCTCTTTCTGCAGTTCTTTTGCCTCCTTCTGCTCCTCTGTTGCTTTTTTCTTCACCCCTCTTGCCTCTTTCTGCACCCCTCTTGCCTCTTTCTGCACCCCTGTTGCTTCATTCTGCATTTCTCTTGCTTCTTTCTGCACCTCTCATGCTTCTTTCTCCACCCCTCTTGCCTCTTTCTGCACCCCCTTGCATCTTTCTGCACCCCTCTTCTCTTTCTCCACCCCTCTTCTCTTTCTCCACCCCTCTTCTCTTTCTCCACCCCTCTTGCCTCTTTCTGCACCTCTGTTGGTTCTTTATGCAGTGCTCTTGCTTCTTTCTGCACCTGTTTTGCCTGTTTCCGCAACTCTCTTGGCTCTTTCTGCACCTTTCTTGCCTCTTTCTGCACCCCTGTTCCCTTTTTCTGCACCTCTTTTGCCTGTTTCTGCAACTCTCTTGCCTCTTTCTGCACTTCTGTTGCCTCCTTCTGCACCTCTGTTGCTTCCTTCTGCACTTGTCTTCCCTCTTTCTGCACCCCTCTTGTCTGTTTCTGCAGCTCTGTTGGTTCTTTCTGCACTGCTCTTGCTTCTTGCTGCACCTCTCTTGTACATTTCTGCACCCCTCTTGCCTCTTTCTGCACCCCTTTTGCTTCCTTCTGCACCTCTGTTTCTTTCTGCACTTCTCTTGCTTCTTTTTGTACCTCTTGCCTCTTTCTGCACCCCTCTTGCCTCTTTATGCACCTCCTTGCCTCTTTCTGCACCCCTGTTCCTTCTTTGTGCACCTCTCTTGCCTCTTTCTGTACCCCTCTTGCCTCCTTCTGCACCCCTCTTGCCTCTTTCTGCACCCCTCTTGCCTCTTTCTGCACCCCTCGTGCCTCTTTCTGTACCATTCTCCCATTCTCCCATTTTCCTGCACCTCTCTTGCCTCTTTCTGCAGTTCTCTTGCATCTGTCAGCACCCGTTTCCTCTTTCTGTACCTCTTTTGCCTGTTTCTGCAACTCTCTTGCCTCTTTCTGCACCCCTCTTCCCTCTTTCTGCACCACTCTTCCCTCTTTCTGCACCTCGTTTGCCTCTTTCTTCACCCCTCTTGCCTCCTTCTGCACCCCTCTTGCCTCTTTCTGCACCCTTCTTGCCTCTTTCTGCACCTCTCTTGGTTCTTTCTGCACTGCTCTTGCTTCTTTCTGCACCTCTTTTGCCTGTTTCCGCAACTCTCTTGGCTCTTTCTGTACCTTTCTTGCCTCTTTCTGCACCCCTGTTCCCTTTTTCTGCACCTCTCTTGCCTGTTTCTGCAACTCTTGCCTCTTTCTGCAGTTCTGTTGCCTCCTTGTGCACTCTGTTGCTTCTTTCTGCACTTCTCTTGCCTCTTTCTGCACCCCTCTTGTCTGTTTCTGCACCTTTGTTGGCTCTTTCTGCCCTGCTCTTGCTTCTTTCTGCACCTCTCTTGTAAATTTCTGTACCCCTCTTGCCTCTTTCTGTACCCCCTTGCCTCCTTTTGCACCTGTTTCTTTCTGCACTGCTCTTGCCTCTTTCTGCACCTCGTTTGCTTCTTTTTGCACTTCTCTTGCCTCTTTCTGCACTTCTCCTGCCTCTTTCTGCACCCCCTTGCCTCTTTCTGCACTCCTCTTGCCTCTTTCTCCACCCCTCTTGCCTCTTTCTGCACCCCTCTTGCCTCTTTCTGCACCCCTCTTTCCTCTTTCTGCACCCCTCTTCCCTCTTTCTGCACCTCGTTTGCCTCTTTCTGCACCCCTCTTGCCTCCTTCTGCACCTCTCTTGCCTCTTTCTGCACCCCTCTTGCCTCTTTCTGCACCCCTCTTGCCTCTTTCTGCACCTCTGTTGGTTCTTTCTGCAGTGCTCTTGCTTCTTTCTGCACCTCTTTTGTCTGTTTCCGCAACTGTCTTGGCTCTTTTTGCACCTTTCTTGCCTCTTTCTGCACCCCTGTTCCCTTTTTCTGCACCTCTTTTGCCTGTTTCTGCAACTCTCTTGCCTCTTTCTGCACTTCTGTTGCCTCCTTCTGCACCTCTGTTGCTTCTTTCTGCACTTCTCTTGCCTCTTTCTGCACCCCTCGTCTGTTTCTGCACCTCCATTGGTTCTTACTGCACTGCTCTTGCTTCTTGCTGCACCTCTCTTGTAAATTTCTGCACCCCTCTTGCCTCTTTCTGCACCCCTTTTGCTTCCTTCTGCACCTCTGTTTCTTTCTGCACTGCTCTTGCTTCTTTTTGTACCTCTTGCCTCTTTCTGCACCCCTCTTGCCTTTCTGCACCTCCTTGCCTCTTTCTGCACCCTTGTTCCTTCTTTGTGCACCTCTTTTGCCTCTTTCTGCACCCCTCTTGCCTCTTTCTGCACCCCTTGTGCCTCTTTCTGTACCATTCTTCCATTTTCCTACACCTCTCTTGCCTCTTTCTGCAGTTCTCTTGCGTCTGTCACCACCCCTGTTCCCTCTTTCTGTACCTCTTTTGCCTGTTTCTGCAACTCTCTTGCCTCTTTCTGCAGTTCTCTTGCCTCATTCTGCTCCTCTGTTGCTTCTTTCTTCACCCCTATTGCCTCTTTCTGGACCCCTTGTGCTTCTTTCTGCACCTTTCTTCCTTTTTCTGCACTTCTCTTGCCTATTTCTGTACATCTATTCTGCTTTCTGCACCTCCCTACTTTCTGCACCTCTCTTGGTTCTTTCTGGACCGCTTGCTTTTTTCTTTTGCACCTCTCGTGCCTCATTCTGCACCTCTGTTGCTTGTTTCTGCACTTCTCTTCCCTCTTTCTGCACCCCTCTTGCCTCTTTCTGTAGCTCGCTTGCTTCTTTCTGCACCTCTTGGTTCTTTATGGACCCCTCTTCCCTCTTTCTGCACCCCTGTTCTCTCTTTCTGCACCTTTGTTGCTTCTTTCTGCACCCCTCTTGCCTGTTTCTGCACCCCTTTTCCCTCTTTCTGCACCTCTATTGGTTCTTTCTGCACTGCTCTTGCTTCTTTCTGCACCTCTTGTAAATTTCTGCACCCCTCTCGCCTCTTTCTGCACTCCTCTTCCCTCTTTCTGCACCCCTCTTGCATCTGTCTGCACCCCTGTTCCCTCTTTCTGCACCTCTTTTGCCTGTTTCTGCACCTCTCTTGCCTCTTTCTGCACCCCTCTTTCCTCTTTCTGCACCTCTCTTGCTTCTTTCTGCACCTCTCTTGCTTCTTTCTGCACCCCTCTTGCCTCTTTCTGTGCCCTTGTTCCCTCTTTGTGCACCTCTCTTGCCTCTTTCTGCACCCCTCTTGCCTCTTTCTGCACCCCTCTTTCCTCTTTCTGCACCTCTCTTGCTTCTTTCTGTACCCTTCTTCCATTTTCCTGCAGCTCTCTTGACTCTTTCTGCACCTCACTTGCCTCTTTTTGCAGTTCTCTTGCGTCTGTCAGCACCCCTGTTCCTTCTTTCTGCAACTTTCTTGCCTCTTTCTGCAGTTCTCTTGCCTCCTTCTGCTCCTCTGTTGCTTCTTTCTGCACCCCTCTTGCCTCTTTCTGCACCCCTCTTTCCTCTTTCTGCACCCCTCTTCCCTCTTTCTGCACCTCGTTTGCCTCTTTCTGCACCCCTCTTGCCTCCTTCTGCACCTCTCTTGCCTCTTTCTGCACCTCTCTTGCCTCTTTCTGCACCCCTCTTGCCTCTTTCTGCACCCCTCTTGCCTCTTTCTGCACCTCTGTTGGTTCTTTCTGCAGTGCTCTTGCTTCTTTCTGCACCTCTTTTGCCTGTTTCCACAACTGTCTTGGCTCTTTTTGCACCTTTCTTGCCTCTTTCTGCACCCCTGTTCCCTTTTTCTGCACCTCTTTTGCCTGTTTCTGCAACTCTTGCCTCTTTCTGCACTTCTGTTGCCTCCTTCTGCACCTCTGTTGCTTCTTTCTGCACTTCTCTTGCCTCTTTCTGCACCCCTCGTCTGTTTCTGCACCTCCGTTGGTTCTTTCTGCACTGCTCTTGCTTCTTGCTGCACCTCTCTTGTAAATTTCTGCACCCCTCTTGCCTCTTTCTGCACCCCTTTTGCTTCCTTCTGCACCTCTGTTTCTTTCTGCACTGCTCTTGCTTCTTTTTGTACCTCTTGCCTCTTTCTGCACCCCTCTTGCCTTTCTGCACCTCCTTGCCTCTTTCTGCACCCTTGTTCCTTCTTTGTGCACCTCTTTTGCCTCTTTCTGCACCCCTCTTGCCTCTTTCTGCACCCCTCGTGCCTCTTTCTGCACCCCTCGTGCCTCTTTCTGCACCCCTTGTGCCTCTTTCTGTACCATTCTGTAGGAAGGTGGAATCTGACTATATGGTTGCCCCCACTTTTTTCCTGGTGTTTTGCTGGTTTATGACTTAGTTGGACTGGGACCCTGCTATTCAGGGCCCCAGTCTATCTGCTCTCTCTAAACGACATGGAGTGCACTCTAGGTGCACTAGTGATTGGATACTGTGGTGCCTTATGAGTCCCTAGTATATGGTACCTTAGGTGCCAAGGGCATAGGTACTTCACAGGCCTACCAGGGGCTGCAGCATATATTATGCCACCCCTGGGAAGCAGTCTAAATCTGACACCACAGGCCTGCTACTGCAGCCTGGGTGAGGTGGTGCTAGCACCCCTCACTGAGATATAGGTTTCCTATATCTCTCCTGCACACACATATAAACCTATCAGTCACCCCTAAGGCAGGCCCTATCAATCCTGAGGGCAGGGTGCTTGGCTTCTATGTGAGGGGGTGCCTCTGCCTGAGCAGGGCCCCTCTGCAGCTCTCAGAGTCTATTCTCTGGTGCTGTTTGTGGATGCGGTTAAACCATATACTATTTAAGTGCATTATATCCTCGCGGTAAATGCTAACTTTGGAATGGCTGCATCAAAACATGTCGTGTTTGGTGTCAAACATCTTGGAATACTACCCCCCGCCAATCTTGGCGGCGGGGGTAGCATTCCACCCTTCTAGAGGGATAAGACATGTACCTGCTGTGGAAACGCGGTAGAATCCTAAAGAGCCCTGGCATCACAAAATGGATGCCACCAGTCACAGACACTGGGCTGCCCTCCTGCTGATGACCGAAACTCACAGTGGAGGAAGCCCAACAATAGGCATCCTGTCACAGGGAGGTGTAACCACCTCCCAGACAGGGTTTAGTGTATTGGGGCTGGGTGGGTGCACTCTTAGAGTGCTTTGAAGTCCTGCACTGGGGGAGCAGAAGGCTCCTCTGTGCATATGCCAGTTCAAACCAGCTCAGGGGCTACCTGCCCCTGCTCTGGCGCGAAACTGGACAAGGGAAGTGGGTGTAGCCACCCCTCCCTTGACCCTCCCATAGGTGGGGTCATAGAGCTAGTCCATCCCCTCTTTTTAGTATAAGAGGGGGAACCTTGCCATTGCAAAGCAGATAACCCCTGGACGACGCTCTACAGAAGAATCCTGGCCCTTCGACGTTCCACTACCTTTGGAAGACAGAAGAATCTCCCTTGGAGTCAAGGAGTGACTCCCCTGCTTGGCAGGCACCAAAAACGACAACGACGGTCGCAAACTACGCCGCTCCCGCCGGAGTCCGAAGTCCCTGCAGCCCAAGAAGTGGATTTCCTGACCTCTCCCAGGCCATCGTGAGTCCCCAGCGAAGCTGAGGCAAGTGGACCCCACGAGTAACGAGGAACCGCGACCCCTGGGTACCGTGCACTATTGTCGAGTGCAACCCCTTCACAACGTTCTACGAACTTGTGCTTTGGACCACGTGTGGTCCCGACCTCCAGCAGGAATCCCTCCGAAGATCAGAGGCCTACACCGTCCCGAGTGACCGTGGGCCCCTGTTGAGTGATTCCGCCCGAGGTGTCTTCGCGATCCCTTGCCCGCTGGCTTGTGGGTCCCCAGAAGACTTCTTAAAGAAACCAAAGGGCTCCCTGGTTGCTCCAGGCCTGCCCTGACTTACCCTCGCTGGGTGAGTCCCTCAGACCTTGCTGGTCTGCGCCATCGACTTTTCTTCATCTCCCCGAGACTTGCGGCTGCCAAGGCTTGTTGGCTCCGATCGAGTTGCCGACACCGCAGTCAGCTGCAGACGTCGAGGACACACCGAATCCAGCTCCTGGTCGTCGTCGACGCCTCCTGGACCACGTGGCTGAAGAGTCAAGGCACCTGCAACCGACCTGAAGCGACCGACGACGGTGGGCATCCATCTTCCTTGCCCCGGGTCACTGCCAAGTGACTTTGAACACTGTCCCCTCTGCTTTCAGGTCATCCTTCTTCAGAATCCAGGCTTGGATTCCACCGGACACTTCTTCAGCTCCCGCAAGCAGCAAGTCTTCTTTGTTCGCCATTGAAAACGACGCCGCGACCCGACACCAAAGGACACCTGTGCACCCGGCTTCCCTGGGTGAGGTAACTCCAGCACTACGGTGCTCCTGTGGGTGTGGGCCCTAGAACTACTTACCCTGTAAGTGACTTGCTTGTAGGTTCTCCCGAAGTATCCTAAAACTCTTTATTTCCAACCGCGACTTGCCCCATTGAAGTTAACGGCGATTCGCGCCTGTGTATCCACACTGCACGCGTCCCCCGTGGGTCCTTTACTTACCTGCCTTGGGTGGTTTCGTGAGGCCCCAGCACTTCTGAAGGCCCTAGGCCTTGTCTCCCTGCAAGTCGTTGTTTCTAAGTCTCTTACTTAGTATATGGTCTGAGTACGCCCCTAGGGCCCCAGCCATATTTTGTGCTTAACTTATTGTGAAACGTTGATTTGTGCATATGTTTGTCTTCTAATCTCATAAAGAGATTAGTAGAGAGTTATTTAGAAATAAATACATATATATTTGATATATATACCTGTGTGGTGTCTTTTCATTTGGTGATTCAAGAGATTATATGGTAAAACAAGCTGCTTTACATTCCTCCGAGACTTAGCCTGAAGGCTGCTCTCCACAGCTACCACTAGGATAGCTTTCTTTAAAAGGTTGTCTTAAACCTATCTACCATAAGAGTCGATTTGCCCTGGTGCAAGGTGTCCACTTTAATTAGTGAACAGCATATACCAGGCCAACTTCTCACATTGGTGGGCAGCGTGTGGGATTCCAGCTTGCCATTGTTTTACCAGAAAATCTCTATTTGAATTACTAACTGAAAACCATTATAGGTACTCAAGGTACATATAAAGTCAAGCTTAGTATCAATAAGTTCTACTGAACTTAGAGCTGTGTGCCAAGGGATAGCACACCCTTTCCACAGCTCAAGCTAGGATCAGTAGGCCACAAACTAGTGTAGGTAGTACAACACTGCACAACACTAGAATGTCCTTAAAGGGTGGACCCAGTGGATCCACTCAGCCTCAGTATAAGGACATGGCTTTCTCTGACTTGAGAGCCATGTGTGTTGACAGACACCTGAGGCTAGGACAGAGTCCCTCAACCCTGCACCTGATAGATCTGCTGACAGCAGATGACCTTAGATTGGCTCTAGGAGCTAAGGGGTCTGAATCAGTGGGTGGGTCAATCATAGTATCTGGGTCAGATGAGGACAATCCGAATGACCAAGACTCTGTGGTTGAAGGGCCAGGCTTCAAGGAGCCTGAACAGGACAGAGGAGTTCTCCTAAGAGAACTGGCAGAGTGGATGAGAGGCACAGATCCCCTTCCAGGGAATCTGAGCACTCTTATCACTCTGGCAGAGAATTTGTCCAAGAGAGGAGCTCATACTTTAACTTAAGAGAGACCTCCTCTGAGAGAAGGTGCAAACTGCTCCAGTATGAGGAAGCCAAAGTGGCCCTCAGAACCAAGCAGTTGGCACTGGATAGAGAAGCCCTGGAGATCCAGAGAGCTTCCAGAAGGGAGGGTTTAGAACCCCCTGGTGGCAGCAACAGTGTCCCTAGAGGCAGAGAATATGTCCCTGACCATAGGAACCTGAGCAAGGTTGTTCCTCCCTACCAGAGTGGGGATGATATCCACAAGTGGATAACTGCTATGGAGAGGGCCTGTAGAGTACAGCAGGTCCCCCAAAAGCAGTGGGCAGCAATCTTGTGGCTCTCCTTTTCAGATAAAGGAAGAGACAAGCTCCTCACTGTTAGAGAAGAGGATGCTGATGATTATGAGGTCCTGAAGAGTGCACTGATAGATGGGTTTGGCTTAACCACTGAAGAGTACAGGTTGAAGTTCAGAGATACCCAGAAGGCACAGACTCAGGACTGGACAGACTTTGTAGATTGTGCATCCAAGGCTCTGGAGGGTTGGCTGGTTGGCAGTAGGGTTACTGATTTCAAAGGATTTTATAATCTAATGATGAGAGAACAGATCCTTAATAATTGTCAAAACCAGCTTTTACACCAGTACCTGGTGGACTCTGATCTGACCTCTCCCCAAGAATTGGGAAAGAAGGCAGACAAATGGGTCAGAACCAGAGTAAGGCCTAAGAATCAGGGTGGTGACCACAAGAAAGATTCTACCAAGTCCCAAGAGAAAGGTGGGGATAAATCCAAGGATAAGTCCACTACAGGGCCCCAAAATTCCTCTTCTGGGGGTGGGTCCCAAACTCCTTCCTCTCCTGAAAAGAAACCCTATTGCCATGTCTGTAAAAAGCCTGGGCACTGGAAATCTGATCCCAGTTGTCCCAGGAATGGCAATAAAGAAAATGTTCCTCCAACAACTACTACCACCCCTCCTGGTACTACCAGTAGTAATCCTCCAGTTGGGAGTAGTGCACCCAAAAAGTTAGGTGCTTTTGCAAGAGGAACAGAGGTGGGCCCTAGTTTAGACAGGACCCCCTCAACAGACTCCTCAGATTCTGATGGTGGTGTAGGATATGCCACCTTTACCATGGGTCCCATAGCATTGGGCAGGTACAGACTGGAGCCAATAATTAATGGTCAGAAAGCTGTGGCATTTAGGGACACAGGGGCTAGTGTCACCATGGTGGCAGGGAAACTAGTCCCCCTCACCAGCTTTTACCTGAGTTTAAATACCAGGTGACCAACATTGATGGTGTCAGAACAGATCACCCCATGGCCATAGTCAATCTCAGCTGGGAGGGGGTCACAGGCCCAAAGAGAGTGGCAGTGTCCCCAACCTTACCTGTAGATTGCCTGATGGGCAATGATCTGGAAATTTCAGCCTGGGCTGAAATTGAACACCAAACCCATCTGAAGATGTTGGGTGTCCCTGTAAAGGTTAGTGGGGCTGTGATGGCCACAGCCCCAGCCCAAGATTTTGGAGAGATGGAGCCTGGAAGAATGGCCCACTCTCCCCAGAAGAGAGCACAAGGGTTGAAGAAAAGTCTTCTTCCCTCCAGACAGTAGGTAAGGGTCAGCCTCCTCAGGGAACTGACCCTACCCCTAGTGAAGGAACTGCCACAGAGGTAGTCAGGCCTGGCCTGGCCACCCCCTGATGGCAGAGGACCCTTACAAGGTGGTACCCAGTCTGGAGCAGGTAACCTGCCCCTCTCTACCCTGCCTCAGTCAGCCCAGGGCTGCAGAGGTCAGGGAGGTCAGTGGACCCCCAGGGCCCCCTGTCCAGAGGAACCCCCATCAGCAGATTAGGGGCACCCAGGCTAGTAGCCCTAGCCAGGTGGAAATTCCTCAACCCACTGAGGGATCCCCCATACCTTTATGTAGGGACCTCCCCAGAAGGACTCTGTTAGGCAAGGGCAAACCTGGGACCAAAAGGTTCCAAACATGCCATGTCCCTCCAGTGTTCCACCCAAAGGGACCCAACCCCCGGCTGTAGGCAGTCAAAGGTTGACCCTTAGAGCAAAGTACCACTCAGTCATGGAAAGACAGGCATACATGGTGACCAGTGAGCTGAGAAAGCTGAGGCCAACATTCCTAGGGCCTCACTTCCCTACTCAGACACCTCACCAGCCTGGTACTTTACCAAAGCACACCACAGGTAGTGATTCCCCATGGTGGAGACCCTCTCATACCCTTAGGGTGAGGGATTGCTTAGTGGACCATAAGACAGGGGGCAACCATGCTAGTGCAGGTGCTTCCTTATATGGCCACTTAGTCAATAAAGGCTCAACTGGCCAAGGTTAGCCTTATCTCCTTTCGTTTGGGGGGGGTTATGTAGGAAGGTGGAATCTGACTATATGGTTGCCCCCACTTTTTTCATGGTGTTTTGCTGGTTTATGACTTAGTTGGACTGGGACCCTGCTATTCAGGGCCCCAGTCTATCTGCTCTCTCTAAACGACATGGAGTGCACTCTAGGTGCACTAGTGATTGGATACTGTGGTGCCTTATGAGTCCCTAGTATATGGTACCTTAGGTGCCAAGGGCATAGGTACTTCACAGGCCTACCAGGGGCTGCAGCATGTGTTATGCCACCCCTGGGAAGCAGTCTAAATCTGACACCACAGGCCTGCTACTGCAGCCTGGGTGAGGTGGTGCTAGCACCCCTCACTGAGATATAGGTTTCCTATATCTCTCCTGCACACACATATAAACCTATCAGTCACCCCTAAGGCAGGCCCTATCAATCCTGAGGGCAGGGTGCTTGGCTTCTATGTGAGGGGGTGCCTCTGCCTGAGCAGGGCCCCTCTGCAGCTCTCAGAGTCTATTCTCTGGTGCTGTTTGTGGATGCGGTTAAACCATATACTATTTAAGTGCATTATATCCTCGCGGTAAATGCTAACTTTGGAATGGCTGCATCAAAACATGTCGTGTTTGGTGTCAAACATCTTGGAATACTACCCCCCGCCAATCTTGGCGGCGGGGGTAGCATTCCACCCTTCTAGAGGGATAAGACATGTACCTGCTGTGGAAACGCGGTAGAATCCTAAAGAGCCCTGGCATCACAAAATGGATGCCACCAGTCACAGACACTGGGCTGCCCTCCTGC